>JAJKFI010000416.1:0-15385 GCA_029204185.1 Lerista edwardsae
ATATATATATCAACTACCTAGTTCATAATTCTTTTCTTCATTTTTCACAGCATATTATTTGTGTGTGTGGTATTGCAGAGTTCACATGCGCATGCAAGCGCGTGCACATACACACACACAGCTTTCCTACCTGTGGAATCTTACAGATATCCAGGATAGTTGCAATATGAAGGGAGATGTGAGAGTCCAGCCCCCCAATCACTGCTATCAAGTTGTTGTGGGTGCCACATTTGTAATTGGGGAGGAATCTGTCCAGTGTCGAAAGAAGTAGCATTGTGGCATGATAGGTCCACTTTGCATTGTAGTAGCTGTCGTAGATGTGGAAGCCCAAAGAGACGTTGGGTAATAGCTGAGGATTCTCATTGATCTCTTTGACTGCAAAGGACAAGGCCAGGATGTGCTGGTAATTCTTCGGTACTATGCTAAAATTAGAGTTGGTTTGTATCAGAAGGTCATACAATCATCAAGTAGCTGCAAAATCTTGCACAAAGGAAATGAAAGAGAGAGAGAGAGGTGAATCTGGAGGGAGCACCGCTGGGGCAGAACCCTGCCTAGTGGGAGAGGACCTGCTTTGTATGCAGTCCATGACACCTTCAGCTACCAGGATCTCAGGGCAAACTTATACATGACAAGGAATCCTTGGTTTTACCCACGTGCATCCCTTGCTCCCACATCAAGGAAGGGTTCTGTGTAGTCTAGGTTACCCAGTGTCAGGGACCAACAGCTGACTTTGTCCCCATTGCAAGATTACTTCCAAGTTCTCTGCTTGACTCCATAACTACCTTGAATGTTGTCCCAGATTAGTAATTTTCAGGTCACAAGTATTGCCCTGGAAAACAGAACTAGAGTTGTTTTCCCTAACCACCCCTAACTTTGATTCTTATTTAAAAGCCTGTTTGTTTCGACGCCTCACAACTATAGTCTTGACCTGAATAGGTCTTCCCCAGTACACACCATACAGAAATATTTTGGAAAGG
This sequence comes from Lerista edwardsae, assembly GCA_029204185.1. Classification (NCBI taxonomy): domain Eukaryota; kingdom Metazoa; phylum Chordata; class Lepidosauria; order Squamata; family Scincidae; genus Lerista; species Lerista edwardsae. The sequence goes on from JAJKFI010000416.1 coordinate 978, forward strand.
ACTACACATTTCAGCACTGAGGACAGATGCAAAGTAACATGTGGTTTGGCTCCGAGTGACATAGAGTGGATAAAAAGAATAAAGCCTAGGCATAGAGCGTAATCCTAACCTGGAGTTAGCCGGCACAGTTAAGGCAGCAAGGTTTGTCCATCACCAGGGCCATTTAAAGCACATTTGGACCACTCTGGGAGTCAGGGAGGATGGCTCAGTTCTCTGACTCCAAGGGTGGTCCAAACGAATTTCCTGGTGTCCCTTGTGACAGCCATACTTTGCTGGCCTAAATATTCCGGCCTAACTCCAGGTTAGGATTGCACCCACAGTATCCATTGAGGAACATGGTATGGCACAGAAATTGGGGGAAGAGAATATTAAATGCATGTTGGAGAAGACAGGAGAAAACTGTGAAAAGATCTATTGTGCTTGCTCCACTGGAATGGAAGTAGCTTTTTTTCAATGTCAATAAAATAGTTGATTTACGGAACATGGCTTGATCCCATTCTTTTACAGCTCAATCCAACTAAACAGTGTTCTGAGGGTGCTGCTCCTTCTATTTCTCATGCCATTCAACAAAAGGAGGAAATCTAAAGAAAGAAAACAACTCCTTACATGAGATCTTCGGGCACTGCTGGTGGGGGTTCTTGAGTGAAGTCCAGAGAGCCAGTGGTGAAGCCTAACTGAAACGTAATGCCACCAAACATGAGGTCCCCTGCGAGATGATATGTGTGAAGTGGAGGCTGCGGCTCATAGCCCCTGCATTTCACAGTGTCAGTCTTGCATTGGATAGGAGGAAGCAGTGCCACCAGCACAACCACTAAAGCCAACATCCTGACCCAAAGTGCAAATGTTTCCCCTATGCAAAAATGCCTTTATTTTGATCTGAGGCATCATCATTACAACATAGGGTCATGTTTGGACCATCTGGTGCTGACAAGTACAATTGGGGGGAATGGATTTGTAATGCTAGATGGCATAGGCTAATATCTTGATGCACTTTACAGAGTTTTCACGCTGAACGTCAATCGTGAGGCATCAGGTCGACTTTCATCCTATCTAGGAAGCCTGAATGTATCTGTTAGTTCCAATGGTGTCTTCAAAGGATAATGCAAATTCAACTCCCAAATGATCAAAGTATCCTTAAACTGTGGAGCATAAGGCTGATATTCTTTGCAATTATGTTTCATGATGAATATGGCGCAAAGTGACCATGGGGCATTTTCATAGACAATCAAGTGACATTTAGCTGAATTCAGAGTTTGGAGGTTCCATAAATCCAGATTGGAGAAGAAAGATAATGCAGAAAAAAACAGGTAGAACAAATTTCCCAGGGAACAAAGATCAGCAATCAGGCAGTTGGTGATTTCTCTGTCGGTCATCCGTAGTACAAACTCTGATTGTTATGTGGGAAATTTATAACCTCCTTCACAGATTGTATGGTTTGTTTTGCTAGTGGTGTCTTGAAATCCACAGGGGTTTGCAAAAGCAGGAGAGATAATTACAGTCCTTTCAATAATTGAAGCGTTGTTGATCATCAATTCACAATTGAGAATTCCCTTTCAAACTGTAGCAGAAAACATATTTGTGACATTGAAACAGGACTTTTTTTTTTAATACAGTGCTGCATAGCAAGAACATTTTGCTGGTAATGTTGATCCATGAAAAGACAAGGACCCTGGTTTATAGACTATGATCTATGAACTGGAACGGTAAAACACATACATTCCTCCTCCTCACATGGTTGTCAACTCTCTAGAAAATGAAGGCTAACTGAATGGAATAATTATATTTACTATGATAGACTGAGTATCCCTTTCCTAGAATGTCAAAATATGGAACTTTTCTGAGTGCTATTTTCTTTTAGCTTTCTTGCTTAAATAAATATACTGCATACTGTGTTTCATGCACAGGCCTTGTTTCATGCACAAAATTATTTTAAAAAAGATTGCACAAAATTACTTTCAAGTTATGTATATATGAAACAAATGAGTTTTATGTTTCGCCTTGGGCCCCATTCCCAAGATCTCTCATTGTGTATATGCAAGAATTCTGAAATACAGAAAAATCCGATACCCAAAACACTTCTGATACCAAGCACTTCGGATAAGGGATGCCCAACCTGTACTACTACTACTACTACTACTACTACTACTACTACTACTGTATGTACATGTGCTCTCCAGCATGCTTCCCCCTCCCACCCAAAGAAAACTTTCTTGGTCAGCAGATAATTGCAATATTTATAGGGTGATTTTATGGGTTTTAAAAAATACATTCTCTTTGTGCAGTGTTGATAAGTGTTGTTCAGTTGCACAGTCGTGTCCAACTCTTCACGACCCCATTGACCACAGAGCACCAGGCCTCCCTGTCCTCCATTAGCTTCCGGAGTTCACCAAATTTCATGTTCACCGCTTCGGTGACACTGTCTAACCATCTCATCTTCTGCCGCCCGCTTCTCCTTTTGCCTTCAATCTTTCCCAGCATGAGGGTCTTTTCGAAAGAGTCCTCTCATCTCATGAGATGGCCAAAGTATTTGGTCTTCAGCTTCAGGATTTATCCTTCCAGGGAGCAATCAGGCTTGACTTCCTGGAGGATTGACCAATTGGATCTCGTTGTAGTTCAGGGGACTCTCAAGAGTCTTCTCCAACACCATAATTCAAAAGCATCTATTCTTCGGCACTCCGCCTTTCTTATGGTCCAGCTCTCACAGCCATACATTACTACTGGGAAAACCATAGCTTTGACGATGCAAACCTTGGTTGGCAGGGTGATGTCTTGGCTTTTAATTACATTATCTAGGTTTGCCATAGCTTTCCTCCCAAGAAGTAAACGTATTTTAATTTCATGGCTGCAGTCACCATCTGGGGTGATCTTGGAGCCCAGGAAAGTACAGTCTGTCACTGCTTCCATTTTTTCCCCTTCTATTTGCCAGGAAGTGATGGGAGTGATTGCCATGATCTTAGTTTTTTTAATGTTGAGCTTCAAGCCCATTTTGGCACTTTCCTCTTTCACCCTCATCAGAAGGTTCTTGAGGTCTTCCTCACTTTCTGCCATTAGAGTGGTATCGCCTGCATGTCTGAGGTTATTGATATTTCTCCCAGCAATCCTGATTACAGCTTGTGATTCATACAGCCCAGTGTTTCTCATGATGTACTCTGCATCTTCTATATATATATATATAAAGAAGAACGTGGGTGTGGGTGTATGTGTGTATGTTTCGCAAAGGCTCCGCAACGCCTGGAGCGATCAGCATGAAACACGGCACACATACACCTTCCTCACTTTCTGCCATTAGAGTGGTATCACCTGCATGTCTGAGGTTATTGATATTTCTCCCAGCAATCCTGATTACAGCTTGTGATTCATCCAGCCCAGCCTTTCTACTATGACCTGTCCATCTTGGGTAACCCTACATGGCATAGCTTACAGCTTCATTGAGCAACTCAAGCCCCTTCACCACGACAAGGCAGTGATCCATAAAAGGGGGTTGATAAATGGAAAACAATAAATTATGCATTCAGTAGTGAGGCAGAGATTCAAGTTAGACATTACTTATCTTTATTGGAACATGGTACACAACTGAGAAAGAGAAAAAAATTTCAGAATAGATAATCTCAAAAAAAAAATCTACATAAGATACTCCACCTGGAAACTGTTAGGCTGCATCCAACCCATCATCCCTGGGTGGCACAGTCACCATTTGGTCTGCTGTGGCTTTCAGAGTTTTGCCTGCAAAAAGCAGGCACAGATTCGAGCAGCCCCATAGGGAAGGCTGCTACCTACCCCGAGGCAAGAGAACGAATGCATCCAGCACAGGCCAACCAGTCCACCTGTTCAAGTGCTGGTTCGGATTGCGGCCTGAGTAGGAATATCTAGAAAAAAATTCCATATTGTGGCTCGATTTGAAGGAAATCAGTTTTTATATGGCCATGAAAGCAACTCAACTTTGAAGCAATGAAGGGGTCAAACTATGTTATTGAACAAATTATTGTCCTTAAAGTGGATTCCTTTTGTTCTTCTCATTCATTTCTTCGTGTAAGGTATTCCCTGTTGTTCAGCTCAGGTCTCATGAGAATAATGTAACATTTGGGGGGAAAGATGCAGCCCAGCAGCCCAGCACTGGAGGCTAAGATAGAGAAGATCTCCACAGCCACCATGTATTTTCCTTTGGTGCTCAGGTAGGTGGGAACAAAGGACAGCCAAACACTGCAAAAAACCAACATGCTGAAGGTGATGAATTTGGCTTCATTGAAGCTGTCCGGTAACTTCCTGGCAAAGAAAGCCACAGAGAAGCTGATGCTGGCCAGGAACCCCATGTAGCCCAGGACACAGTAGAACATGATGGGAGACCCCTCGTCACACTGCAGAACAATTTCTCCAACCACGGAGTGCATGTCCCTATCTGGGGATGGGGGATTTGCTGCTAGCCACACAGTGCAAATGCCTGCTTGAAGAAGAGAGCAGGACAGAACCACAGAGTTGGCCAGTCTTTTCCCAATGCAATTCCTCATCCTGGATCCTGGTTTGGTGGCCATGAAAGCCAGGACCACAGTGATCGTCTTTGCCAGTACACAGGAAATGGCCACAGAGAAGACGATGCCAAAAACAGTTTGTCGGAGGAGACACGTTACCTTCCCAGGGTGTCCGATGAAGAGCAATGCAGAGAGGAAGCAGAGCAGGAGGGAGACCAGGAGAGCGTAGGTGAGGCTCCGGTTGTTGGCTTTGACAATGGGGGTGTTGTGGTGCTTGAGAAATGTTGCCAACACCAGAGCAGTGACGAAAGAAAGGAAAATAGCAGAACAGGCTAACCCGAGCCCCAGCGGTTCTTCAAAGGACAAGAAGGTTGAAACTTTTGGAATACAGGAGTCCTGATTTCTGTTTGGATAGTTTTCATCTGTGCACTTTTGACAGTCATTCATATCTGAGAAAACAATATATAAGAAGAGTTGGGAAAAAAAATAGCTGTTCCTCACCCACAAACAATATACTTTCAGAACTGGGGATCATTTAAATGTTAATGAGTGCCATGAAATATTACACGGTAATATAGCATTTTATCCTGGGGGTGCAATCCAACTCCCTGCTAGATGCTAACAGTGGCCAAACGACAGCCCCACTGGTGCAAAAGCACCAATGGCACCTTCACATCAGTGCTGCTGCCTCTGGGCCAATGCTAGCCCCAGCATTGGCCCAGCAGCATCAGTGGAAGCCTCTGCTGTGCTGCTCCTGTGCCAGCCGAGTTCAATGGGTGCAAATGAGGTTCTGGGCATTCCTGATTAGGTGGGAGGGCGCTTCTAGGCAGGAGTGGGATGGCCATGAGGAATACTAGCCTGGGGAGGGAAGTGCTCCTGATTTGGGCCACGCAGAGTCCTCAGCTCTGCACCTGCTAAACAGCAGGCTAGGAGAAAGAACCCACCTCTGAGAAAGGCAAGCTGCCTCATTCCCCCCCCCACCCGCTGCTCCTCCAGCATGGCATGCAGGACATTCCCCCTCCCTTCCACAATGGTAGGACTGCTACTGGCTAGGAGTGAGTGTAGCTGATGGTGTTTCATTAGCAGGAAACGTGTACGGTATAATCCTCCTGTCCATCACATTCTTGATCTCCAGACACACCCAGTCACTGAGTAGAGCTGTTGTCTTGGAAACAGCTTCAAAAGCTCAGGGTTACATCAAGAAGTACCAGTGACCCGTCTCATCTGATGGAAAGATGGACAAATTGCCTTGCTTTATGCATGATTGAATCGGCACAATCCTTTGTATTGTTGCGAATGTGTTTGATAATTCAGGTTGTTATAGTTCTTACCCTCCTTGTTTGAAATCTTTCCTTCTCGACATGGAACGCAGTCGTAGCAGCAGAAGGGCTCTCCCTCCTTCACTCGCTTGCTCGAACCTGGCTGACAACTCTTGGTACACACTGAAAGAGGCTGGGTCTAATCCAGAAAGAAGAAAGGATGGAGAATGAGGTCATAAGAAAAGCCTTCCTGGATCAAGACAAAGGCCCATCTAGTTTAGCTTCCTGTATCCCACAGTGGTCCACCAGATGCCTCAGGGAGCACACAGGACAACTAGATACTTGCATCTCACTGCCACTCCCCTGCATCTGGCATTCTGAGGTAAATTCTGAGGTAAACACACTGGTGGCCAGTCAAGATTCTCCACAGCATTTCTCACTGACAGACACCAGAACCAGATGCTCTTCTTCAGACATGTACTCATAGAACATTGCCCCACTGGATCAGGCCAAGGACCCATTAGTCCAGCTTCCTGTATCTCACAGTGGCCCACCAGATGCCTGAGGGAGCACATGAGACAACCAGATACTTCTATTTTGCTGCCAATCTGAGCATTCTGAGCACACTGGCATTCTGAGGTACCGGGGTGAGAGCACTGCAGCTCTGCGGTAAGGGAACAAGCCATTTCTTACCTTGAGGAGGCCTCCGTGACTGCCCCCCAACTACAGGATGCTGCACACATCCCATTGGCACAGCTATGTCAGTGCTGGAAAGTTGGTTAGGATCGCACATGGGCAGTCAAATTGTATGGTATGCCACAGCAGCCATGAGAGGAACTTCGGGAGAAGGTGACGTTCCTCCTTTTCCTCTACATAAGTTCACAGGTCCACCAATGGGCCTTTCAGGTCTGTGCCAGCTATTTTGCGGGATAGGCCGTGGGGGTTACATGGAGGTTAGGATTCAGCAGTGGAGGCCATCCCCTGTTCCACCCCACTGCACCTCTCCACTGCCCAGGTCCACCTTCCCCACCCCTATGGAAAGGCTGTGCTGCTGCTGGTGGTGTTGCAGGGCCGGCACCAGTGGTAAGGCCTGACTGCCAGTGGAGGAAATGTGTATGGTACAAACCAACCTCTGGCAGTAAGCCTGAGATGAAATGCGGATGTCTCCTTCAGGACCCCATGAAGCATATTCAACTCCAGCCTCTTCCTGCTATGGAAGAAATACTATACTGCCAATCCAAAATGCGAAAATTAGGTCTATACAGTGGTGTTAGTCATATTGGGTTTTTCCAATGTCATTGTAAGTGGTCTGCATAGGGAGGGGGACAATGTGGTTGGGACTGGGCTGCCAGCTCTCCTTCAAAACTGGGAGACATCTGCACTCCCTACAATTGGACTGTACCTGGTTAAACCAGCTGTGCCAGGTTATGGCTGGCTCACTGATGACAAGCACTTGGTCTGGAGGAGCCTGGGGGTCCATCCTCCCCACTTTCACTCGATGGAAGGAGTGATTGGAAGAAATAATCCAGTTCATAATATCAAATCCAGCTACTAAAACCCCATTTTGGTCAAAGCTGATCTGCTCCCCAGCACTGTTGTTAAAGGAGACACCTTTTAGTAAATGGTGAAACTAAATGGAGAAAGATGAAGAGCTTAGTATGCATGCATTTTTAACCATATATCTACAGTCACAGGTCACAACAGATAGACGCCTGAACATATGTTCAACGGTATTTCACCACCTATGATCATACATGCAATTCCTATGGGCTTCATTCATGGCTTATTATTCCATTTGTTCCAAAACTAATGTCTCCACAAACAACAGGCATTTGTGTTTTGGGGTCACCTATTCCTTGCTATTGGCTTTCTCCTTCCAAGGGTTGGTTTTCGCCAATGTGTACCTCCTGTTAATACAGGACATAAGAACATAAGAACATAAGAAGAGCCTTGCTGGATCAGGCCAAAGGCCCATCTAGTCCAGCTTCCTGTATCTCACAGCGGCCCACCAGGTGCCCCAGGAAGGCATGAGAAAACAAGATGCTTGCATCCTGTTGCCACTCCCTTGCACCCGGTACCAGTAGCCCACCACCTTTGTAAGGAGGTTGCACAATCCATCATTGCCTATAGCCCACGATGGACCTTTCCTCCAGAAATCCGTCCAATCCCCTCTTGAAGGAATCAAGACCAGATGCCATCACCACCTCCTGTGGCAAGGAGTTCCACAGATTAACTACCCGGTGGGTAAAAAAGTACTTCCTTTGATCTGTTTTAACTCTCCCAACCCTCAGTTTTAGCAGATGCCCACTGGTTCTGGTGTTTTGAGAGAGGGAAAAGAACATCCCTCTATCGACTCTATCCCTTCCATGCATAATTTTGTATGTCTCAATCATGTCCCCCCTCAGGCGCCTTTTTTCTAGACTGAAGAGCCCCAAACGCTGCAGTCTTTCTTCATAAGGGAGGTGCCCCAGCCCCGTCATCATTTTTGTCGCTCTCTTCTGCACCTTTTCCAACTCCACTATGTCCTTTTTAAGATGCGGCGACCAGAACTGGACACAATATTCCAGGTGTGGCCTTACCATCGATTTGTACAATGGCATGATAATATTGGCTGTTTTATTCTCAACCCCTTTTTTAATGACCCCAAGCATGGAATTGGCCTTCTTAATTGCTGACGCACACTGGGTCGATACCTTCATTGAATTGTCCACCAGCACCCCGAGATCTCTCTCCTGAGCTGTCACAGACAGCTCAGAACCCATTAGCCTATAGGTAAAGTTTTGGTTTTTTGCCCCAACGTGCATCACTTTACATTTGTCTACGTTGAAACGCATCTGCCATTTGGCTGCCCATTCCTCCAACTTGGAGAGATCATTCTGGAGCTCTTCACAATCCTTTCTGGTTTTTACCACCCGGAAAAGTTTTGTGTCATCTGCAAACTTAGCCACCTCGCTACTTATCCCTGTCTCCAGGTCATTTATGAATAAGTTGAAAAGTACTGGCCCCAAGACAGATCCCTGGGGCACTCCACTTTTCACCTCTCTCCATTGTGAATATTGCCCATTGACCCCCACTCTCTGTTTCCTGGCCCTCAACCAATTCTGGATCCATAAGAGGACCTGTCCTCTTATTCCTTGACTGTGAAGTTTCTTCAGCAGTCTTTGGTGGGGGACCTTGTCAAATGCCTTCTGAAAATCTAGGTATATGATATCCACAGGTTCACCCACATCAACGTGCCTGTTGACCTTTTCAAAGAATTCCAAAAGATTTGTGAGGCAAGACCTACCCTTACAGAAGCCATGCTGACTTTCCTTTAGCAGTACTTGTTCCTCTACGTGTTTTAGGATTTTATCTTTGATGAGGCTTTCCACCATCTTACCCGGAACAGACATTAGGCTGACCGGCCTGTAGTTTCCAGGGTCCCCCCTTCTCCCTTTTTTAAAGATTGGCGTGACATTGGCTATCCTCCAATCCTCTGGCACCGTGGCCGTTTGAAGGGACAAGTTGCTTACTCTAGTTAAGAGGTCAGCAACTTCGTTCTTTAGTTCCTTAATTACTCTTGGGTGTATACCATCTGGGCCTGGTGACTTATTTAAATGTAGTTTATCAATTTGATCTAAAACATCTTCTTTATTAACCAGTATCTGATTTAATTCCTTCATTAGGAAGGGCTGTTCGGGCTGTGGTATCTGCCCAAGTTCTTCTGCTGTGAAGACGGACGCAAAGAATTCATTCAATTTCTCTGCAATCTCCAAGTCCCCTTTTATCTCATCTTTCCCTCCCTCACCATCCAGCGGGCCAACCGCCTCTCTGGCAGGTTTCCTGCTTCTAACATATTTGAAGAAGCTTTTATTATTCCCTTTTATGTTGCTAGCCATGCGTTCCTCAAACGCTTTCTTGGCCTCCCGTATCACCTTCTTACTTGTCTTTTGCCAGAGTTTATGTTCTTTGTTATTCTCCTCACTGGGGCAAGACTTCCATTTATTATATGGAAAGAAGCTTCTTTGCTCTTTACAGCTTCTCTAACTTTGTTTATCAGCCATGCAGGCACCCTCCTGGACCTTGTCGAACCCTTCTTTCTTTGCGGTATACACTTCCGCTGGGCCTCTACTACTGTTTTTTTAAACAGCCTCCATGCAGCCTGGAGGGATTGGACTCTTTTTACCTTCCCTTTCAATTTCTGTCTAACTAGTCTCCTCATCTGAGGGAAATCTGCCCTTCCAAAGTCAAGGGTTCTTGTGTCTGATTTGCTCTGCACATCAATGGTGACAATGGTGATTCTAACTATTTATTGGAGGGGTCACTTGCCCCCATACACTTTGCCAATGGAGGGGAAGAGGTGGCATGGAGGCATATGGTATTGCCATGGCAAGCAGCGTTTGGGCCTGCTGCCTGCCCCTGCATCTATTTTGCTCCAATATGGAATGGTCTAAATTTAGGGGGTATTGCGGGCAGTGGGCACAGGTGTGGGGAGTGGGCACAGGGATGACGTTCATTGGGCCTGCACCAGGGCACGTCTCAGCTGGGTCTACCACTGATACAGTGTGCCACCCAAAAAATGTGACATGAACATTAAAAGCTAAATGTTTCCCCATGACCAAATGGTCTAGTCATGACCGACTGCAGGGGGCCGTGCTCATCTCCGTTCCAAAGCCAGTAGAGCTGGCGTTTTGTCCAAGGACAAGCTTCCGTGGTCATGTGGCCAGCATGACTATACGCCGTAGCGCACGGAACGCTGTTCCCTTCCCACCAAAGTGGTCCCTGTTTATCTACTTGCATTTAGGTGCTTTCGAACTGCTAGGTTGGCAGGAGCTGGGACAAGCAACGGGAGCTCACTCCGTCGCGCAGTCTTGAACTCCTAACCTCCCGGTTGGAAAGCCCAACAGCAGCAGTTTAACCCGCTGCACTACCACATCCCTTTCATGAATGTTAGGGGTGGAAGAATCGTTCCTCACTGCTCTCAAACAATGATAAATGATCAAATACAAGTGGCCATTAATAAGGACAAATAAACAGAAGGAAGGAAGCTGTTGTAGCTGAATGGCGAAGATATTTATTCGTGCACTGAGATATCTCCAAATTTCATTTTCGGCAAACCTACTTAGGGAAACCATTCCTTCTCAGGCATAGCTCCCCAGCTGCAATCTGGGGACAAGAATACTTATGGTAGGATGCCATCTTATGCAAACCTCCCTGTGAGGAAGCTCCGCTGTTACTTTCGAAATTGGTGGAAGGATTAAAACAAGACCAATAAATGTCAATAGATGTATTATTAGGGGTATAAGGTATATATGTGTATATCTCCAATGTGTATATGTGTATATGTGCATACCTCCAATGATGGGTCTACATTTCATGTTGGCTGAAAACCTTTGCAAGGAGAATGGCTATATGAGGTTACTAATAGCCCAATCTTAGGCTTCCCGAGCACTGACATGGCTGCCTCTGAATCCTATGGGGCCAAGGAAGAAGCTGCAGGTCTAATTGGGGTAAGGGGAAAAATTTTCCCTTTCTCTGGGTTGACCTACAGTAACCCCTAATGAGGCTACTCAGATCTGAAAAAGGAGAACTGTGTTGAGCCTCCAAGCTCGGGAATGGGCATAGGACACAGTGGTAGGGTGTGCTACCATCTCCACCCTCCTGGGCATGGTTCGCCCTGTGATACACTCTCCCCCTGCCCCGTTCTGCTCACTCCCCACCTTCCTCACCCCAAAATAACTTGTTGCTGGCTGGTGTCGCAGTATCACCATCCAGTTGTTCTACGAGAGCTGAGCCGCACAAAATTGGATGGCATCAGCACTGGCAGGACACTAGTACTGTCAGGAGCAAAGAGTCTTATGGCACTTTTACAACAGTCCCTGTTGGCATGAGATCCAATATGACAGGACTCTTGGTCCATACCTGCCACAGTGGCTGACTCTGGAGCTCCAGTTTCCCTCTGCCCATGGTCGCTCTGTGTACAAACTGCGCTGAGGACAGAGCATGTAAAGCATAAGCCACAGCATAGGCAGCATTGTAGAGACTGTAGCTGTGGCCGGTCATCCTCATTTCAAAAAGAGACCCCGGAAGGGTCTCCAGCCTCTCCTCTCCTGTACAAAGATCTCCATCCACTTGGCCCAGAATTGGATTTGGGATGGTACAGCCAAAGGCCTGCTGCCAGAAGTCATTGAGAAAGCCGTCTTGAGGTGGGCTGGAAGGACGTCTGCTCTCAAGAAATGGCTTGAAGCCGGGCGGATCCTTGGAGTGAATCATGAAGGACAGTGTGCCATGGAAGGTTTCCATATTCCAGTCTCCTTGATAAATATATGAAATATACTCCACCTGGGCAGTCATGATCTACACTTTACCTTTTTCTTTATTTGTCATGTGTTCTTGTTCTGATAAATATGACATCCATCTCAAATATAGCATGAAAAACGAGCCTGCATAACAAACTATGGCATTGGCTGTGCTGTCCATGACTTTATCATTTATTTCTGCACCCCGCCTCATCATGTCCAAATATTCACCGACAAAACTCAATTTAGGGGCTCTCTCTATGAAGGCAAAACAGATGCCATTTTTAGAGAACTCTGGAAGTACAGTTCGCACAAATCTCTCTCCACCATCGTCATCTGTGGTGAGAACCCCAATCCACGTCCACCTGAAATGCAGGAGTAAGGAGAGGATCCCTTCGTACTGAAGGCTTTCCTGAGGGACCATCTGGTAGAAGGGAAGTTCTGGGATTTTACTACTCGTCACTGGAGAAGGACCATAGACGATCTAAAGGAGGGAGACAAGAAAGTCACAATATTGATCCCTCCTCTTTTCCTGTTCAAAGCAAATCACATCCATTTTGTCAGCAAGATATAACACTGTAAAGTGTAAGTGAAATGCAATATATATATCAACTACCTAGTTCATAATTCTTTTCTTCATTTTTCACAGCATATTATTTGTGTGTGTGGTATTGCAGAGTTCACATGCGCATGCAAGCGCGTGCACATACACACACACAGCTTTCCTACCTGTGGAATCTTACAGATATCCAGGATAGTTGCAATATGAAGGGAGATGTGAGAGTCCAGCCCCCCAATCACTGCTATCAAGTTGTTGTGGGTGCCACATTTGTAATTGGGGAGGAATCTGTCCAGTGTCGAAAGAAGTAGCATTGTGGCATGATAGGTCCACTTTGCATTGTAGTAGCTGTCGTAGATGTGGAAGCCCAAAGAGACGTTGGGTAATAGCTGAGGATTCTCATTGATCTCTTTGACTGCAAAGGACAAGGCCAGGATGTGCTGGTAATTCTTCGGTACTATGCTAAAATTAGAGTTGGTTTGTATCAGAAGGTCATACAATCATCAAGTAGCTGCAAAATCTTGCACAAAGGAAATGAAAGAGAGAGAGAGAGGTGAATCTGGAGGGAGCACCGCTGGGGCAGAACCCTGCCTAGTGGGAGAGGACCTGCTTTGTATGCAGTCCATGACACCTTCAGCTACCAGGATCTCAGGGCAAACTTATACATGACAAGGAATCCTTGGTTTTACCCACGTGCATCCCTTGCTCCCACATCAAGGAAGGGTTCTGTGTAGTCTAGGTTACCCAGTGTCAGGGACCAACAGCTGACTTTGTCCCCATTGCAAGATTACTTCCAAGTTCTCTGCTTGACTCCATAACTACCTTGAATGTTGTCCCAGATTAGTAATTTTCAGGTCACAAGTATTGCCCTGGAAAACAGAACTAGAGTTGTTTTCCCTAACCACCCCTAACTTTGATTCTTATTTAAAAGCCTGTTTGTTTCGACGCCTCACAACTATAGTCTTGACCTGAATAGGTCTTCCCCAGTACACACCATACAGAAATATTTTGGAAAGGACTACACATTTCAGCACTGAGGACAGATGCAAAGTAACATGTGGTTTGGCTCCGAGTGACATAGAGTGGATAAAAAGAATAAAGCCTAGGCATAGAGCGTAATCCTAACCTGGAGTTAGCCGGCACAGTTAAGGCAGCAAGGTTTGTCCATCACCAGGGCCATTTAAAGCACATTTGGACCACTCTGGGAGTCAGGGAGGATGGCTCAGTTCTCTGACTCCAAGGGTGGTCCAAACGAATTTCCTGGTGTCCCTTGTGACAGCCATACTTTGCTGGCCTAAATATTCCGGCCTAACTCCAGGTTAGGATTGCACCCACAGTATCCATTGAGGAACATGGTATGGCACAGAAATTGGGGGAAGAGAATATTAAATGCATGTTGGAGAAGACAGGAGAAAACTGTGAAAAGATCTATTGTGCTTGCTCCACTGGAATGGAAGTAGCTTTTTTTCAATGTCAATAAAATAGTTGATTTACGGAACATGGCTTGATCCCATTCTTTTACAGCTCAATCCAACTAAACAGTGTTCTGAGGGTGCTGCTCCTTCTATTTCTCATGCCATTCAACAAAAGGAGGAAATCTAAAGAAAGAAAACAACTCCTTACATGAGATCTTCGGGCACTGCTGGTGGGGGTTCTTGAGTGAAGTCCAGAGAGCCAGTGGTGAAGCCTAACTGAAACGTAATGCCACCAAACATGAGGTCCCCTGCGAGATGATATGTGTGAAGTGGAGGCTGCGGCTCATAGCCCCTGCATTTCACAGTGTCAGTCTTGCATTGGATAGGAGGAAGCAGTGCCACCAGCACAACCACTAAAGCCAACATCCTGA
>JAJKFI010000417.1:12073-61738 GCA_029204185.1 Lerista edwardsae
TGGGCGTGTCTTCCGGGTGAGCGGCAGCGTGATCGCTGCGTTCTGTTTTGTAACGGCGAAAGCCCGCCCGCGGGCGGGCTTTCGCCGTTACGCAACAGAACGCAGCGATCGCGCTGCCGCTCACCCGGAAGACACGCCCAGCGTACCGGTAGGCTGACACTGCTGCCTCCATCCCCTCCAGAAACTTCTCCTGCCATTTTCCAGACTCACAGAGCGAAGGTCACATCGCCTGCTCAGTCTGACCCCGGCCTTCAGGGAGAATCTCAACCGGAAGACTATCCCTAGGGGCAGCCTCGAGCTCCCATCCAGAATGGTATTAGCAACGGATGCAAGCCTTCTGGGACGGGGGGCTCTCCTGGGGGACGAGTGTACTCAAGGCAGGTGGACGGGGGAGGAAGCGACCCACGGCATGAATTGGTTGGTGCTCAGGGCCATTCAGTTAGCCCTGCTGCACTTCCAACGCAGACTTCAGGGGGTCCACGTTTTAGTTCGCACGGACAATACGACTGCCAAGGCCCACATCAGTCGTCAGGGAGGGACAAGGTCCAGGTCTCTGATGAGCAAGACGTCTCTCCTCTTTGCGTGGTGGTGATACTCTCTCACCATCTCCTCCTCTGCCGCCCCCTCCTCCTTTGGCCTTCGGTCTTTCCCAGCAGGAGGGTCTTTTCTAAAGGGTCGTCTCTTCTCATGAGGTGGCCAAAGCATTTGAGCTTCAGTTTCAGTATTTGAAGCATACACGTAGTAGCCTGTTAAAAGTACAGATACGTAACATTTCCCCAAATGCAGCCGCATACCCTGGTAGAATCAAGTCTAATGTGTTAAAAATCAAATACACGTTGAAATGAGTGAGGACCCACCTGAAATTGCCTCGAGATCCCAACCCACAGTTTAAGAAATGCCGGTCTAATGAATTTTGATGTACCTGGACTTGGGGATGGTATATATTTCATGTGATTTCAATCTCTCTCTCAGCAAATCATAGAGCTGCGCAAAGAGAATTTCAACCTGAAGCTCCGCATATATTTCCTGGAAGAGCGGATGCAGCAGAAGTTTGACGGTTCCAGCGAGGAAGTCTACCGAATTGTAGGTGTTGCAGCCCAGCCGGGCGTTGACCTTTGGGAGTCTGCCGAGGGGCTCACGGGCTTCTTTTTCCAATTTGCACTCATGGTCTGATCTGGGTTGGTTCTTGCTGTAGCCAGTTGGCAAGCCATAGTTGCCCGCATTCAGTTTGTTCTTCAAGTGAGTGCAGAAGTTTCAAGTCCTTTCCCTGACTCATGCTTTCCCTTGCTTATTGCATTGAGAGGTGGGGGCGGGGAGCAGTGGTGTCATCTCAGTGATTTAACAACAGGTACTCACTTTAGATTGGCACATGTCGGGACCCGCCCACTGGAAGTGACATCATAAGCCGGAAGTGAGGTCGTGGCAGGAAGGGACATGAAAAAAGCCCTTTTGGAGGCCTCAGATGATTTTAAACTGACCCAACAGTTGCAACAGTATTCCACAGCACCCCCAGAACATGTGAAGGAGGCCTGGCATCATGTTAAAACCCCAGAGCAGCTCATTTTTCAGTGGCAAGGCAAGGCAAGGCTCCGCTCGCTGCCTGCCTGCCTGCCTGGCTCTGAGAACATGCAGGCAACTCAAACGTGCAGGAAATCCACATGTTGCAGGGGGCGGAGTCAACGAGTGGGTGGGCGAATGGGCGGGGCCAACTGTAATCCTAGAAACCAGTACTCGCGTACCCCCGCGTACCCCCTGCATGGCATCACTGGCGGGGAGCCCGCAAGCCTGTGGCTTTTGCATAGTGTTGCATAGTAACTAAAAAAGATGTGGATTCAGAGTTTCTTTGACCCTAGCATGAACTCGCCCAATGGCCTTAGGCAAGTTGCTCCCTCCGTCATCCCTGTCTGTGAAATGGGGATAATGGTACCTGCTTC
The DNA here is from genome assembly GCA_029204185.1 of Lerista edwardsae. Classification (NCBI taxonomy): domain Eukaryota; kingdom Metazoa; phylum Chordata; class Lepidosauria; order Squamata; family Scincidae; genus Lerista; species Lerista edwardsae. The sequence goes on from JAJKFI010000417.1 coordinate 14,008, forward strand.
CCTTATAGGGAGCAGTTCCCAAGCTTGCCACGGTCGGTCATGGCTCCTTGCAATAGAGGTTTCGTGGCCCGCCACTCCTGGATGCTGCCATCTTGAATCACACGGTATCTCACGTGATATAAGGTGGTGGTGCCCGGGTGAGCCGAATGAGGGTGCCGCTGGGAACTCCGTGGTGCATTTATGAGTTTGCTGCCCTACCTTTGGGTGCCACGATGCACAGTTTGCGACCACGGCTTATAGGAGGTGCTGCAAGGACAGCGCCCAGGTAATACGCATGAAGCTTGTTGTTTCTGAATGGGGCCACCCTGTGTGTGTTTTCAAACAATCCCTTACGGCTCCCACCCAAACGGGCAGCTCTTTTGTGGGAAAGCGCATAGAAGGCGCATGTGGGATTTGCAGCCCCATGTTCACTGCAATTCAGTACTTTTTTTTTTTTTTTGCTGGCAAGAGATACGTGGCTGTTGTGGCATGAAACCTGTATTCTAACATGCATTGCTTCCATGGACAGTGCACATTGCCCTGGGTTTTTTTGCATGTGTGGTCCGGGCCTTAGTTCCATACCTTCTTGAACCCCAGCTGCAGGCGTGGGAGGTTTTGGTCGGAACGGTTCCTTGATGTTCAGCTGCACGACACACAATAATAAGCAGTTTCCCATGACCTTTATGCGATGTGGCAGATTACTTTTTAAACGATGCTGTTTCCACCCTGAAATGAGACAATTGTATTAGCAGGAGCCCTTAATCAAAGAACTTTTCTTCCTCCTTAATCTAAACTGCTTGTTCAGTCTTACTCTCTTATCAGTCAAACAAAAGCTTTCTGAAATTACATTATAATCCCCCCTCCCACATCAAACCAGCTGTGGCAGGGAGATGATTCATGTTAATAGAAGCTGTCTGTTCCTCTTACACGACTTCCTGCCGCGGCTTTGTTCTGTAAGGCTGTGCAGATCAAATGAACGTCAGAGATAATGCCTAATTTGAGAGAGAGAAAGAGGAAAATCCAGCTGCTGATTCCTAGGAGCAAGGATGATTTGTGCTAATGCGTCACTCAAAGCAAGTGGTCGCCTTGCCTGGCTCAGATGGAATGCCACACTGTGGTTTTGGAAACCGTTGTCCTCATCTTCCAACTGTCTCTGTTGACAAGGGGTAGTCCTTGTTATCTGGGCAATGTCTGTGGTTTGTGGACTGGTCCCAATTTAAATTTGATTCTGTTTATCTAAGGCGATGCTCCTCTTCCTTTTGGCTCTTAAAAAGACGTATCAGAGGATTTCTAAAATGGGAAGCAAAATAAGATCAGAAATGCACCATCCAAACAACGAGAGACAGAGATCAGAATGGACAGGGAAGTCAACCAAACTCAAACACTTGAACAAAAGTGGATGAAGGTTTGAACCCATGCCAGACACTCTGCTCTTGCACCGCTGTTGGCTTCTCAGTAATAATAGGTTGCAGGTCCAGTACGTGCTTATCTGAAAGTAAACCCTATTGACTGTAATGGGGCCTACTTCTGCGTAATCATATATGGGATTTTAGTGGTCGGCATTGATAGGCACTTTTGAGTATGCAAAGTGCTTCACGTGTATTCTTTTGGATATTCTTACAGCTGTCAAGGAAGGAAATATGTTATTATTCCCATTTTGCAGATGGGGTAAATGAGTCTGGGAGGGAACGACTTTCCTGAGGCCGCTCGGCAGAGGAAAAGTTCAAAACAGGGAAGTGTTCTGCACAGCTCAGTACCCCAGCATCTAGAAATGGCGGCTGCACGCCTATGCAGGCTTTTCTGGGAGCAAGCCCCACTACACTGACCACAATGGGACTTAAACAGCGGCCCCCCTTATCTGTGGGCTCAGCAGCTGCGGATTTCACTGTCCATGAGTGCCGGGCTCGTGGCTGGAGGGCCTCAAAACACCTCCCGGGCAAGACTGGGAAGCACCTCTGGTTCAGACCAAAGACGAGCATCTGGAAGGTCTTTTGAAGCTGTTCCATGGATTTAGTTATCCGCAGATATCCATATTCACAGGGGTCCTGGAACGGATCCCCCGCAGATACTGAGGGCCCACTGTAATTCTGTGTAGATATGCATAAGCTTGGTTAGGAATCAGAAATGGGGGCCCCAGGAATGGTTTAGATTGTGGCTCTGGGGGCTTAGCATATGGGGCCACCATGTTCAGAGTTGTGGGCTCCCAGCAGCTCCTTTTAGCAGCACAGGTGTATTAACCACCAAAGGATGGGACATAATCCTGTCTGTTCTCCCTAAGCCAAACTAAGGTCTGTGGGCCGGAATATTCTTATGTTCTTATATTTCTGGAGGAAAGGTCCATCGTGGGCTATAGGCCATGATGGATTGTGCAACCTCCTTACATCAATGGTAGGCTATTTCAGAGAGTTCTGACTAAACGTGGTCCGCTGGAGAAGGAAGTGGCAACCCACTCCAGTACTCTTGCCAAGAAAACCCCATGGATTACAGAACAAAAAGGCTAAACGATATGACACTGGAAGATGAGACCCTCAGGTCGGAAGGTGTCCATTATGCTACTGGGGAAGAGCAGATCACGAGTACTAGTAGCTCCAGAAAGAGTGAAGTAGCTGGGCCAAAACTGAAAGGAAGCTCAGCTGTGGATGTGTCTGGAAGTGAAAGGAAAGTGCGATGCTGCAAAGAACAATACTACATAGGAACCTGGAACGTCAGATCTATGAATCAAGGCAAGCTAGATGTGGTCAAACGTGAGATGTCAAGGCTGAACATCGACATCCTGGGAGTTAGTGAACTAAAGTGGACAGGAATGGGAGAATTTAATTCAGATGACCATTATATTTGCTACTGTGGGCAGGAATCCCTTAGAAGAAATGGAGTAGCCTTCATCGTGAACAAGAGAGTGAGAACAGCAGTACTGGGGTATAACCTCAAAAATGATAGAATGATTTCCATTCGGATCCAAGGCAAACCTTTCAACATCACACTAATCCAAGTCTACGCCCCAACCACTGGTGCTGATGAGGAAGAAGTTGACCGCTTCTATGAAGACCTAGAACAGCTTCTAGAATTAACACCCAAAAAAGATGTCCTTCTCATCATAGGGGATTGGAATGCTAAAGTAGGCAGTCAAGAGGTAAGAGGAATAACAGGCAAGTTTGGTCTTGGAGTACAAAATGAAGCAGGGCAAAGACTGATAGAGTTCTGTCAGGAGAACACATTAGTCATAGCAAACACCCTTTTCCAGCAACACAAACGGCGACTGTACACATGGACTTCACCAGACGGTCTACATCGAAATCAGATTGATTACATTCTTTGCAGCCAAAGATGGAAAAGTTCCATACAGGCAGTCAAAACAAGACCTGGAGCTGACTGTGGCTCAGATCATCAGCTTCTTCTTGCCAAATTCAGGCTTAAACTGAAAAAAGTAGGGAAAACCGCTAGGCCCTCCACGTATGACCTAAATCAGATCCCCTACGAATATACAGTGGAGGTGACAAATAGATTTAGGGGCTTAGATTTGGTAGACAGAGTGCCTGAAGAACTTTGGACGGAGGTCTGTAACATCGTACAGGAGGCAGCAACTAAAATCATCCCAAAGAGGAAGAAATGCAAGAAGGCAAAGTGGCTGTCTGACGAGGCTTTACAAATAGCTGAGGAAAGGAGAGAAGCCAAAAGCAAGGGAGAAAGGAAAAGATATACCCAACTGAATGCAGATTTCCAGAGAACAGCAAGGAGAGATAGGAAGGCCTTTCTGAATGAGCAATGCAAAGAAATAGAGGAAAACAACAGAATGGGGAGGACTAGATATCTTTTCAAGAAAATTGGAGATGTCAAAGGACAATTTCATGCTAAGGTAGGCACAATAAAGGACAAAAATGGCAAGGACCTAACAGAAGCAGATGAGATTAAGAAGAGGTGGCAAGAATACACAGAGGAACTCTATAAGGCCGATCTCAATGTTCCTGATAACCACAGTGGTACAGTCACTGAGCTCGAACCTGACATCCTGGAGAGTGAAGTCAAGTGGGCTTTAGAAAGCCTCACTAACAACAAAGCTAGTGGAGGTGACAGCATTCCAGCGGAATTACTCAAAATCTTAAAAGATGATGCTGTCCAAGTGCTGCTCTCCATATGCCAGCAAATTTGGAAAACCCAACAGTGGCCACAAGACTGGAAAAGATCAGTTTACATTCCAATCCCAAAGAAGGGCAATGCCAAAGATTGCTCAAATTACCGCACCATTGCACTCATTTCACATGCTAGCAAGGTCATGCTCAAAATCCTACAAGCTCGGCTTCAGCAGTATGTGAATCGAGAACTACCAGATGTACAAGCTGGTTTCCGAAGAGGCAGAGGAACTAGAGATCAAATTGCCAACCTTCGCTGGATCATGGAGAAAGCAAGAGAGTTCCAGAAAAACATCTACCTCTGCTTCATTGATTATGCTAAAGCCTTTGACTGTGTGGATCACAACAAACTGTGGCAAGTTCTTGAAGAGATGGGAGTTCCAGACCACCTGATCTGCCTTCTGAGAAACCTTTATGCGGGTCAGGAAGCAACAGTTAGAACTGGACATGGAACAACCGACTGGTTTAAAATTGGGAAAGGAGTACGACAAGGCTGTATATTGTCACCCTGCTTATTTAACTTATACGCAGAGTACATCATGAGGAAGGCAGGGCTGGATGACTCACAAGCTGGAATCAAGATTGCTGGGAGAAACATCAACAACCTCCGATATGCAGACGATACCACTCTACTGGCAGAAAGTGAGGAAGACCTAAAGAACCTTTTGATGAGGGTGAAAGAGGAAAGTGCCAAAATTGGTTTGAAGCTCAACATTAAAAAGACTAAGATCATGGCAACCACTCCCATCACTTCCTGGCAAATAGAAGGGGAAGAAATGGAAGCAGTGACAGACTTTATTTTCCTGGGCTCCAAGATCACCGCAGATGGTGACTGCAGCCATGAAATTAAAAGACGTTTACTTCTTGGGAAGAAAGCTATGGTGAACCTAGATAGCTTAATCAAAAGCCGAGACATCACCCTGCCAACAAAGGTCCGCATGGTCAAAGCGATGGTTTTCCCAGTAGCCATGTATGGCTGTGAGAGCTGGACCATAAGAAAGGCAGAGCGTCGAAGAATCGATGCTTTTGAATTATGGTGTTGGAGAAGACTCTTGAGAGTCCCCTGGACTGCAAAGAGATCCAATCGGTCAATTCTCCAGGAGGTCAAGCCTGATTGCTCCCTGGAAGGACAAATGCTGAAGCTGAAGCTCCAATACTTTGGCCACCTGATGAGAAGAGAGGACTCTTTAGAAAAGACCCTCATGCTGGGAAAGATTGAAGGCAAAAGGAGAAGGGGGCGACAGAGGATGAGATGGTTAGATAGTGTCACCGAAGCAATGAATATGAAATTGGGCGAACTCAGGAAGCTAGTGGAGGACAGGGAGGCCTGGCGTGCTGTGGTCCATGGGGTCGCGAAGAGTCGGACACGACTTAGCGACTGAACAACAACAACAACAACAGGCTATTTCAGAGTGCCGGGTGCAGGGGAAATGGCAACAGGATGCAAGCATCTTGTGGTCTCATGCCTCCCTGGGGCACCTGGTGGGGCCGCTGTGAGATACAGGAAACTAGATGGGCCTTTGGCCTGATCCAGCAGGGCTCTTCTTATGTTCTTATGAATCCAGCCCACAGAGACCACGTCTTGCGTCCACCATCTGGGCCGTGGCTGGCAAAATGTGGTGCTTGCCCAGGCCTGGGAGGTCAAGTGGGCCTCAGGCTGGCTGTGTGCGCTGTGGGGACTTCCCTAGTAGCTCCGCTAGCCTCGGGCCCACTGCTTGAACTGTGGGGGCTGGCCTAGCAGCTGTGCGGGCTGCTGGAGCTCTGGAGAAGGAAGCTTCTGGAGGAGGAGAGGCTGCAGGTGAGCACACCTGTGCTTTATCCCCCCTTATTTTCAGTGTGATTTGGGCTGCTTTGCCAAGAGAGTTATGCCTTATTCCCCCCTCCCCATATTTTCAAAGTGACTTGGGCTGATGCGTAAAGAGATCTTTCTGGATCTGGAGGATCTTTCTGTTGGGAATAACCCTGGAATCTTGATTTGATTTGTGCCCTTTCAGGTTTATTTTTCTTAATTTTGTAATGTTGCCTGGTAGGGGTGGGGAGTATCTTTTTATTGGGAATAATCTTGGAATGGTCAATGGTTATTCATTTATCTAAGTGTCATATCTACTAGATGTATTTAAATTTATGTATCTTCTCGGCCCTCAACACTGTGTTGAACATGTGATGGTAGCCCTCATGCCGAAAGGTTTGGAGAGCCTTGCTCTAAACCAACCCTTCTTAACGTGCCCTCCCTGAGCCTGTCTGCAGCCCAGTCTTGTAGTCATCCATTTCTTTACAAAGCTTCCTCCCACAGTGGGTGTGGGGGGGGAGGAGCATCACGGATGTTTGGGAGCTGAGTTTATTGGCCTGTGCTTTTCTTGTTCTGCTAGAACATCGAGCTGAAAGTTGAATTGGAAAGCCTGAAACGAGAACTGCGGGAGCGGGAACAATTGCTCATCAAGGCTTCGTAAGTATTGACACCTTGGCTGGATTTTGCTAATCAGCCTCCTTAGATTTCTAATGCTACATCCGCGAATTGCTGTTCATGACAGAAGATTGGCCTCTGCGCCCCAGATAGTTTGTCTGACTTGGCTTCTACTCATTGGTTTTGTAATGTGCAAGAAACTCCGAGTTGCTCCAGATCTCTCTCTCTCTACAAAGTCCGCAGCATCTGTCCAATCATTTTGTTTTCTTTTTTTAAAAAAATTATCTCCTGCTTTCCGTCTGTATCTTCAGGGCGCTCAAAGAGAGTGTGACGCATTCCCTTGTATCTGCGGGGTCTACGTTTCTACTTCCCCCCACGGATACTAAACTGCTGATAAAATATGTATCTTGGTATGGATATTACGTTGTGAACTGCAGTTGTAGACCTGGCCCATTCTCCCCCCGGGGCCAGTACTGCCAACTGCTGGCCTTCCCCAGCGACAGCCGCCCCCTACCTGATACGGAGCCTTCTGCGATGCCCTGCTGGCTTCTGGAGGTATTGCTTCACACACAGAGTATTGCTTCATGGCCTTCCAGAGGCCTTAGAACGCTTCTAGAGGCCAGCATGGTGGCCTCCCTGGCCCTCAAAGGGCTTCAAGAGGGCGGACAGTGGCAGAGGTAACGAAGGCAGGTGCCCCCTAGGCTTCACCTGTGTAGTGCCCCCCTGGACAATGGTAGGAGACCACCACTGGCGAGCTACCTTGGGTGCCCTTTGGGGGGAAAGGCGGGCTATAATTTGAGTAAATAAGTAAGACTGACCCCAGTATTGACGGTGGCGCCAAATGTTGTTGCTCATGTCTCCTCCTTTGCAGTGCTCTTCATTTGCAGAATACTAGAGGAGGAGGTGCCAGAAGCAGTCACCAAGATTGTTAGCGGAGGGAGACAGCAAGAACGCTAACAGGAAGCAGGAATTTGTCTGCTTCCTGTTAGCATTCTGGCCAACTGCTTCTCAGATTTCTCTTCTAGTTTGATGTAACAGAAACGGCTGCAAATGAAAAGTCCTGCAAAGGAAGACAGATAAGTAATGATCTCATTACCACCACCACCACCACCACCACCCAGTGGGGCAAGGGGAGGTTGGGAACAGAGAACCACAGCTAGTGAAGCCACGGATGTGGGATCCACGGATACTGGAGGATGGGGCACTTGGTACCAAAATGGACTCAATCCATCATTCCCGAAAGGTCTGTTTAAAGAGCCAGGCATGTTCCTGGTGCCCCATTTGGGCACAGGCCGGTGGCCTCACAAGGTCTCCTGTCAGAACAATCCCATCCTGTCGCGTTGCTGCGTGATTCATGGAGTCCTGGATCGCCAGCAAAATGCAGGAGTGCCAAATATCTCCAAAAATTAGGATGGAGCATTTTGGGGTTAGCACGAATCTTGTGTTCGGAAGGTTGAAGACACCTAGCATAGTTTATAATGTGGGGGGGGGAGTAGAAAGTAGGGAGGAAATAAAAAACGTACCTTTTGGATTGTGTGGGTCCCAATCTGCCATCCCTCCCTGCTTTATTGAGTTGGGTTAGAGAAGTAGCTTAGAAATACGACAGTTGAGCTCTGAGTTTGAGGGCGCAATCCTGTACTGTGCTGGCCTAGTAAGGTTGACATAGCAGGGCTGTATCCTAAAGCCCATTAGGAGGCAGCAGCAGCAGCACGTCCAGGGCAAGGGGAGGTTTTCCCCTTGCACCCGCGTAAGCCCCGGTTGCCCCTATGGGCCTGCTCAGATCTGCGCCTGCTGCTTTGCAGGCGCAGAGGAACATGCACAGAAGTGTCCCGAATTGGGGCCACCCTGGCCAGGGACGGGCATTAGGATATGGCACTACGGCCATCCCGCATCACAACCTCTGTCTCCGCCCACTGCTCCGCCCAGTTACGCCCCCGGAACACCTTTGGAACGCCCTTGCGGCAGCCTTTTGCCTGTCAAGCCACACCAACGCTTGACTGGCACACGTCCGGCGCTGCCAACGGTCGTGGCGGTGCCCAAGTGCCAGCACTGTTGCTCACGCCAGTCCAGCACCACAGCGCCGATGCAGACGCACTTGATGGCATGTTTGCGACAGTGTTTGGCCGGCACAAGAGCTTAGCGCCGGCGCAAGGGATTGCGCTGTGAATGTCGCCTCTGACGTGGAGGAGAAGTGTTGACGTGAGCCGTTTTCTTCTGTTGGCCTCAGCCATCCCTCCCACCCTGTCAGCACTATGGGAACCAGCTTATAGGGTTCTGGTAAGAGTCACGAAAGTCATGTGCGTGCTGTTGGCTTTGGCGTGCTGTTGTCTCTGCTGCAGTTTTATCCCAGCCTTCCTCCAATGGGCACTGTATAGACCTCTCTCTCCAGCTTATCCTCCCAAGAACCCTGCAAGGTAGGAGGGGCCGAGCAAGCGTGCCTGTGATTAGCAAACAAAGTCGGGCCAATTTTTCTCAAATGTCTTTTTGTAGCAAAGCCGTCGAGAGCTTGGCGCAGGGTGGCGACGGTGAAGTCCAGCGCCTGAAGGAAGAGGCCCGCAAGAGAGCACAGCATGTGGAAGGCCTGACAACCCGAATAAGCCTTCTGGAGGAGGCAAGTTTCATCACGGACATACAGTACATATGATACTCACCATTCCTTGCGGTACTCATTTCTGTGTCTTCAAAGCAAGGGGTGGCCATCCTTATTATCTAGATAGGGCAGCGAGTGAATCCAGGGGGCGGGGTTAGCGGTGACGTTAAATATACCCCAAACAATGCTGATTCCAATTATTTCCAATGGGTTTTCGCATGATGTTTAGGACTTATTTGTTTACTCCAGAAGTAAAAACTTACCAAAATAACAACGTGTATATGAGTTAATATGCAATTCCAAGGTTTAATTCCGCGTAATTATATTACTGAACATACCGGACGAAATGCCCCTTGCTGCCTATGTAAACTCGGATTGCACTGCTTTGACAGGCTTATTTTTTGAAATCTACACAAGCAGAAATAAAGTGTGAACGGGAAGGAAAGAGAAAAAGGGGAGGGTGGGCAAAAATTAGATAAATATGTAGGAAAATTACATTAAAATCTCTCAATGTATAACACAAGTAGTTGTCAATAGGAGAGTAATACTTTTTTACTTCTAGGCTACGAAGAGTATTTTTTTAAACTTCTACACTCACTCCCCCCCCCCCGAAAAATCACTGCTGAAGGTTGTGTGTGGATTGAGTTCCTTTTATCTCTTCAGATCTACTTCAGTTTGTGAGGGCTGCTTACCTTTTTTACTTCTAGGCTATTAAGAGTATTTTTTAAAACTTCTACACTCACCCCCCCCCCCAAAAACAAACTGTGTTAATGTTCGGAATTTCAAAAATATTACCGTAGAAAATGGAAGGCGGGAAAAAAACGTGTAAATCATCGTGTAAATGGGAAAGGGGGAAAAGGGGCGGGGTTATACCCGGAAGCTTCAAGTATGTGACGTCATGCCCCCTCTATGTATAATAACTCTATGCTTCAAAGCGAGGGCTTCTCTTCCCACTTCCTGGATCCAGAAAGGAAATCAGAGAGTCAGAGACACTCTAGCCCACTGCTCCTCTGCACTTCCACCTCTGCTCTGTTCTCCTTTTCACCTCCAGGGAGCAGGGGAGGAAGACAAGGGGGGAAGCAGGAGCTGGCCCACCACTAAGGCAAGGGGGCGGGCAGCATTTGGGTGCCGTCTGGGGGATTTTGTGTTAGGAGAGCTTGCGCCAGCCTTGTTGAGACCAGGCGCATATGATGGGTCCTGCTATGTTGCTAACTAGTTTTGCTTTGCGGTGTCAGTCAGACGTCGCCCTCCAACCACAATGCGAATCCGTCCCCTTTGGGAAGTGGATCAGCCCCAAAAGATGCAGCAGGGTCCATGGGAAGGGGCGGGGTGGGAGTGACTTGGCAAGTTCACGTTTCCTTGCGGGACATGGGGCCAATTTTTTTTGAGGGGGTGAAGGCAGTGGAGGGAGCACACCCTCCTCCCTGTCACGTGTGCAAAGCATTATGGTAGTTGGGTGAATAATGTGCATGTTTATGCACAGAGAGTCTTAATTGGTTCACCCTCTTCTTCATGTGCTCTCCCCCCAGCTTTAAAGTGGAGTGAGGATCGAGCAAATCGTGTCCGGACCCTACATGTGGAATATTTGGCTCACCTGATGTTTTCCGGGGTTTTTTTTAAGTAGCGTTTTTAGTCATTTGCAAAAAGTGTTGTCGCCCCTGTTTTATCCTTGCAACAACCCTGTGGCTGAGAGTGCCTAATGGGTGAAATCCAGTAGCACCCAGGATGTTTTTTTCAGCTGAGCAGGGATTTGCCCCCAGATCTCCTCAGTCCAAGACTCTACCCACTACCCCACACAGTCTCTTTCTAAGCGTAGTCCAGAGGTTCCCAAACTGAGCCCTCGCGTCCCGGGGAGCTGCGGAAATCCGCCACGGGGACTGCAGAACCCTCATGGAAAACCTGGGCGTAGGATTGTAGCCCTAATGAGGAGCTGCAGCCAGTGGCCCAGGAGGTCGGGGGAAGGACCAAACCATTGACACGCGTGGTGGATGAGGCGTGCGTCCTTGCCCACCCCACCTGTGGCTGAGCAGTGTTCCACACGAGTGCATGTGTGAACAAAACCAGCGGGGGGGACGGATGGTGGCGGCGGAGGGAGAGAAGGCACTTTGAGAAGCATCAGGTACATCCCAGGCTGGCCCGTTCATTGCGCGTCTCTTGTGGTTTGCAGGAGCTTAAAACCGCCCATGAAGAGATGGAGAAGGCGATGGTGATGACGGAGCAGGAGAGGCTACGGCGCATGGCGGCCGAACAGCAGCTTTCCGCCATGCCCAAAATGCAGCTGAAGGACTTGGAAGTGATGGCGGCCCTGGAGGAGAAAGACCGGTGAGGCTTCTGGCGCTGGCAATCCTCGAGGAGTTCTCCTCTGGGCAGTGGGCCGACTCCCAGACAGCTCCACCTTGTAGCCAGTGTCTGCCTCGGAGGCCAAGCGTGCCCTTTCTTGGGGGCACTTCTGCTGGGCGAACTGCCTGTGGAATCTCCTTCCACGCAGAAGGCGGCTGTGCCCGGGTCGCGACCCCCGCCTTACGCAGCGGCTCTGACTCTGAGCTTGGGGGGAGAGGCTAGTGGGTGGTGGGCCAGGGCCGAGCCGCCGGTCGCGAGCCGGGAGGGTGTGGCTGGCAAGGCGCCAAGCTCGAGAGCTGCCCCTCTGGAACACCCTTTCTCTAGACCAGCAGCCACCCAGCGTGCAGCTGCTGCCTTCGGAAAGGGCTGCCTCCGTGGGGAGTGGCACTGGCCGTTCTGCCATGCGGCCCACCCCAGTGGTGTCATCTAAATGGTTTAAGAACAGGTACTCACTTTTGATTGGCACGTGTCGGGGCCCGCCCACCGGAAGTGACGTCATAAGCCGGAAGTGAGGTCGTGGCAGGAAGGGACATGAAAAAAAGCCCTTTTTGAGGCCTCAGACCATTTTAAACTGACCCAACAGTTGCACCAGTATTCCACAGCACCCTCAGAACACATTAAGGAGGGCATCATGTTAAAGTGACCCAACAGTCCCAAAACCCCAGAGCAACTCATTTTTCAGTGGCAAGGCAAGGCAAGGCTCCGCTCACTGCCTGCCTGCCTGTCTGGCTCTGAGAACGTGCAGGCAACTCAAACCTGCAGGAAATTCAAACGTTGCAGGGGGCGGAGTCGACGAGTGTGCGGGGCCAGCCATAATCCTAGAAACCGGTACTCGCGTACCCCCCGCATACCCCCTGCATGACATCACTGGCCCACCCCCTGCCCACCTGATCTGTACAGCATGGCCTGCTGCACGGTTGTGTTGGTAGCCCACTGCCCAGGAGGCTTTGCCCCCAGGTCTCCGGGCGTGTTGCTGCGCAGAGGGTCCTGCTGTGCGAATTGGACGGGCAGATTGTGAGCAGTGCGGTGGAGCAGTGAGTGCCGCTCACGCGGGGGAGGGCTGTTGCGTGCCGCCGGATTGGCCTGTGGGCTGTAGCTTGGCGAATGCCGCTCTAGGCAGCAGGGGCAGGACATCAAGCCCTGGAACGAGGCCCTTGCTGAGGGCTGGCTGAGGTCCCGACTCGCACTGCCTTCCCCGCAGCGCAGGACAAGGGGTCCAGCTCAGCCTCCTCGCCAACATGCTCGTGTTTTCCAGTGTGCAAGGAGTGACTTGGGTGTGGTGCAGTCGTGCAAGCATAGTTGTCGCTTGGCATATGCAGGGCGTTGGTTCTCCACCCCCCCTGTGGATGCCAAAATCCATGGCTGGGAAAGTCCGCTATTAAAAACGTTTAAAACGTCTTCAAGAAAGCATTCTGTGATGACCCTGGACCAAGGGCGAAGGTTGCCGGCCTTGGCATGATCCGGCAGTAGCTTCTAGGAGCACCTGAGACTGCTCTGAAGCCCTGCAGTGGGCACGAGGTGAAATCACGGATAGTCCAGTCCACGGACACCAGTACCGCAGATGCTGACGGAAGAGTGTGCCGTCCGAAAGGGACAGTTGTCCTCCTCGGTTGTCTGAAGTGAGAAGGGCTGACTGGGGACGGGGGACCGGAGGGTTGTGGCTCCTAATTCTGCTACGTCTCTTTCCAGGGAAGCTCGCCTGGTGCACGGGTTGTTTTCCTCCAGATGCCAGGTGGGGAGGTGTTTGTATTTTTAGCTCCCCCTTTTAATTATGGTTTGTGGTTTGATGCGGGCGCTATACACAGTCCAATAGCATGATGCAAACAATTGAAAAAGGAATATAGAGAACATAAAGAAAAGGCGCAGTAAATGCTCGCGGGACGTTGGCAGTGCCGGGGTATATACCGTGTCTGTCGTTTTCAGGCGTATCGAGGAACTGAGTCTGTCGCTGCAAGATAAAGACGCCCTCATCCAGCACCTGGAAGCGGCCAAGTCCCGGCGAGGCCACAGTCCAACGTCCTCGGAAGAGACGGAGTCCCACAGCTTCCCTGCGGAGAGCTTGTCGTCCGAGAAAATCCAGGATTACATCAGCGCTTTGGAGGAGAAGGAGAGGGAGCTGGAGGTGAGAGGAGTGGGAAGGGTGGGGCGGTTGAGGGGGGCTGCTGCAAGGAGTTGGCTTTTGGCCCAGCGGGTGGAGATGGAAGGACAGCTCTTCTTCTCTGGGAAACAAGACGGAATGCTGGAGGGGAAGAGGGATTGAGCAAGCTGACCTCATGGCAAGCTGGGTGGCTGACCTCATTGCGCTTGGCCCTGAGGGTGGGGTTTGCAGGCCCGGGGGAGCAGGGATGGACCCCTTGGGGCAGAGAGGCTTGTTTTGCAGTGGTTGTTCTCTTACACTGAGAGCGCAATCCTAAACTGAGTTAGGCTGGCATAAACTAAGCCAGCACAGTTTGGCCAGCACAAGGGCCACCGTAAAGCATGTTTGGACCACTCTTGGTGTCAGAGAGGCCGGCACACTGACGCACGCCGTCCTCCCTGACTCCGAGAGTAGTCCAAACATGCTTTATGGTGGCCCTTGTGCCGGCCAAACTTTGCTGGCTTAGCTTATGCTGGCCTAACTTCTGTTTAGGATTGAGCTCTGAGTGGGGGCCGGAGTCCCTCTTTCTGTCGTAGCCACAAGGGGCTCTGAGCATACACCGAGTGTCTCTGGGCTCCTGTTTTGAGTGCCTCTTACATCTCCTGGTTTTCCTACTGCGTGAATTAATTGTCATTGCGTTCTTGTTTGGGGCTCATCGAAAAACGCCCTAGATGTTTGCTACGTAAACATTAACGGGAGCCATTTTTTTCCCCTCGCAAAGGGATGGCTGGTGAAATAAGGCGAACGGCCGTCTTAACCAGAAGCCAAGAACCTGGGGGTGGGGGAGGGTCTGAGCAGCCTCCCTCGGGGGGCATCACCTGGGGGCTGCAGCCAGCACGGCCCTTCCCTGCGACCCTGCCCAGCACATTGACAAGGGCTGGAGGAGTCATGAAGCAGCATCTCTGAAAGGGGCCCCGGGGGGGGGGGTCTGGCAGTTTGGGTGTGGGGAGAACTCTCCTGCTGTCAGACTGTGAAGGGCTCTAACCCGCAGCTTGGACTGAGCCGAGGGCAAAACTGAGAGTCAGCGTGGTTGGGACAGGGTGGGAGTTGCAGGCTCCAACTAGGACCCTTCCTGTTGTGTCTGGGACCGGCCAACCCATCTCAGGGGCCTTCCCTGCATCCCGCGTGATCCAAACTGGCGGTGCCCAGGAGAGCTGAGAAGAGGGGCGCCTCCCTCTTGGGTCGCGTGAGATCCTGCACAATTCTCACGAGTTCTTGCGTGGTCCGAGCTGGGAAGAGGCGACCGCCAGGAACATCCCGTGGTAGCCCAGTGCGCACAGTTTTGGAACGGTTTGCTGTGTGCCGTAATGCCTCCTTGTATCCATCCCACCCATCAGTGTCCTCCCTTTGTCCTTCCTCTGCACACAGCCAGCATAGCTCAGCATGTCTCAGAGCGCAATCCTAGGCTGGGCTGGATTGGCAAGGCCAGCGGGCCTGCGCCAAATCCTGGGCACTTGAGCCTCCCCAGGGCAAGGACACATTTGTCCCCTTGCCACAGGGGAGGCTCCGGCCTCTTTGTAGGGTTCCTCGGATCTGTGCCTGCTATTTAGCTGGCTCAGAACCAAGGAAGCTGCGTGGCCTGAATCAGTGCAGCGGATAGGGCCTTGGATCCTGCCCCCCCTCCCGGCCCGCCCCACCCCAGGCCACCACACCCACTGGCCCACCCAGTCCCACTCGCTCGCCCACCCTCCCTCCTCCCAGAACCTCCCTTGCGCCAGCTGAGTTTGGCTGGCACAAGGGAGGCTCTCCGTTGGCACTCTTGGGCTGATGCTACTGGTAATGTTCACCCGAGAGCTCTTATTGTCGGCGCAGGGGTGCCGCTTGGTGCCCCCACATCAGCGCTAGTGACGTAACACTGACACAGTGACGGTGTGTTGGCACTACATGGGTGCTGGGATTGCACCCTCAGTGTTTCCCCCCCATCGCCTTCCCCCCCAAATGGTGGAGCCCAGATGCCATCTTGCCTCTGGAAGGTTCTCCAGCACCCTGGTTTCCTTTGGTTGCCCTCTCCTGATTGCAAACACGAGAACCGGATGTCAGTCTGGGGAATGATTTATCTCTCAGTAAAAGAAATCTAATCTTATTCTTGCAGGCTCTCCGAACAGAACTCAGAAATGAGAAAAACAGCTTGGAAAAAAGAATTCAGGTGTGGTTGACTTGTATTTATTCATGTATATTAATGGGTAGTTCTGGAAGCTCCCACCTGTCACTTCAGGCCAAGAACATCCTCTTGCAAATCGCCTTTTGTTGCATTAAGTGCCGGAGCCAGAGCTCACTGTTCTCAAACCTGCATGGCTCTTCTTAAGCCAGAAGCAAGTGCTTCAAATATTAGTGTTATGTCGCACCTTGGCAGCCTGTTTGTCTTGCATCACAGAGTTGGAAAAGAATTGCAAGGTCATCTAGTCCAACCCCCTGCCTGAAGCAGGAAATCCTCCTCCCTAGAGCATCTTCAGCAGGTGCCTGTCAAGCCTCTGCCTGAAGACCTCCAGGGAGGGAGGGTCCACCACCTCCCTCGGCCATCTTTCCCAATGCTGAACAGCTCTGATAGTCAACAAGTTCTTCCAGATCTCCAACCAGAATCTTCTTCCTTGCCGTTTGTGCCCGTTTGAGTCCTTTTCACCCAAATCTGGTCGGTGTTGCTTTGTGCGGAATGCAGATGCATTAGATAATGTGACTCTTGCGTCTTTCAGTATTTTCTGCACAATGCAGACCAGGTGTGGGGGATTTTTGGAGGGGAAATTTGCTGGCCTCCTTTTTGGGCATTCTGTTAACCCGTTCTTCTTGGTGCAAAAACATAAACAGTCCTTCCACATATATATACTGAGGCTTTTATGGCTGGAATCCGTGTTAAAACAGTGGAACATTTTTTGGTCTAAATGCCGTGGTCTAAAAACTGCACAAAGAAATTGAACAAATCCTAAATTGCAGAATACTTAGCACTAAAAAAGGAAGCTAAAAACTAAGTAATTGGAAAGGCTGAAAACTAAAAGTTAAAAAGTAAAAATTAAAAACTAAAGTGCTGAAAGCAAACTAAGAACTAAAGCCAACAGTTACAAACTTTGGTCTTGAACACGGCAAATTTCACCCACTGCCTTGGACCTCCTCAGAGGCTGCAGTTTTCTAGTGACTTTCTCCAACACAGGAACCCAGCTATCACCTGTTCATATATAGGTTGGAAGTAGTGACCCTTCCACAAGAAAAACTGCCGGAGCAAAGGAAAGGGTCTTGGCCAAGTCTGTCCAAGAACATAGGAGGTTGGAAACTGCCTCTTACTGAAGGCACAATCCTAACCTAGTGTTAGGCCGGCACAGCTAGGCCAGCAATGTTTGGCCGGCCCAAAGGATACCGTAAAGTGTGTTTGGACCACTCTCGCAGTCAGGGAGGATGGAGCACGTCTGTGTGCCGGCCTCTCTGACTCCGAGAGTGGTCCAAACATATTTTCCGGTGACCCTTGTGCCATCCAAACTTTGCTGGCCTAACTGTGCCGGCCTAACTCTAGGTCAGGATTGCACTCTGAGTCAGACCATTCACATGTCAAGCTCTGTATTGCCAGCACAGACTGGTAGACGCTCTCCAAGATGTTAGATGGGGTCTTTCCTCGCTGGACTAGGAGATACTGCCAAGGAATTAAAGTCTTTTTTTGCATGCAAAACCAGTGTTCCTTGCCTGGGCTAGAGTTCTTCCCTGCCACCCATGATGCTGATTTTCTGTATTCCCCCCCCCCCCACTCTTTGCATGGCTGCAATTTCAGATTCAGTCATGTGAGTCTCTCCTTGGAGTCTGGAGTGGTGCAGCCCCCACTACTGGCTGCTTATTTGTGGTTAAGAACATAAGAAGAGCCCTGCTGGATCAGGCCAAAGGCCCATCTAGTCCAGCTTCCTGCATCTCACAGTGGCCCACCAGGTGCCCCAGGGAGGCAGGAGACCACAAGATGCTTGCATCCTGTGGCCACTCCCTTGCACCCGGTACCAGTAGCCCACCACCTTTGTAAGGAGGTTGCACAATCCATCATTGCCTATAGCCCACGATGGACCTTTCCTCCAGAAATCCGTCCAATCCCCTCTTAAAGGCATCAAGACCAGATGCCATCACCACCTCCTGTGGCAAGGAGTTCCACAGATTAACTACCCGTTGGGTAAAAAAGTACTTCCTTTTATCTGTTTTAACTCTCCCAACCCTCAGTTTTAGTGGATGCCCCCTGGTTCTGGTGTTTTGAGAGAGGGAAAAGAACATCCCTCTATCGACTTTATCCCTTCCATGCATAATTTTGTATGTCTCAATCATGTCAGTTCGCCTTTTTTCTAGACTGAAGAGCCCCAAACGCTGCAGTCTTTCTTCATAAGGGAGGTGCCCCAGCCCCGTAACCATTTTCGTCGCTCTCTTCTGCACCTTTTCCAGCTCCACTATGTCCTTTTTGAGACATTTATTTGTCATTTGGTTATTTGTGGTTATTGGGGCCCAAATACACCGTGTAGCATTTTTGTACTCTGCTTATGTTGCGGAAGACAGAGAGAAGGAAAGAGCTGCCGAGGAAAATGTATCTCCCTCTCCTAGAACATCTGATGTACATGGACCCCAGATGCCTCCATTGTAGGAGGAGCATAGCTTCGATGTTGAGTGTTGGGGGTAAACGCTTGCTGTTGATGACTGTCATCTCGATCGTGCTCTGTTGAATTTCCCTGGAAATATCCTGCAGCACAACAGGAGTGTAGCTGGTTTGTCAAACTCTGCACAACTTTGTGTTTGTTTTTTAATCTCTAGGCCCTCCAGGAGGAGCTCCAGCAACGGGAGGGAGACCTTTCGCTTGAGAAGAGGAACGCTTTGAAGCGAGACAAGACGATCCAGGGGTTGACCCTGGCTTTGAAAACGAAGGAGAAGGAGGCAAGTGGATTGTGTTCTGGTAGATGCATCTTTAAACCAGTTGCCAGACATAGATTGGGGGACAAGAAAGGTCCAATCAGCCCAGTGATTGAGGATGGGGGATGGAAGAATGGCCCTGCTGGGTTAGACCAACAGCCCAGCACCCTGTTTCCACCAGAGGTCTGCTCCCCCGCAACCATTATGCCAAGGCAGCATTTCTCTGACTATGGATTGGGACCCACTTGGTGGGTCGCAGTCCAATTTCTGGTGGGTCCCAAAGAGCCTCCATGGGTGATGGAAAGATCAGATAACTAATTGCCTCGAGCCCTGAGGGTATTCCAAAACTGCCCTGCAAAGAGCTAAGCTCCTGCAGTTTGCAACATAACTGCTAATTGCCCTGCAAAACAGTTGCACTCCTGCAGTTTGCAAGTAGCTGAGCTCCTATAGTTCGCAAGTTTGTGTAAAAAGAGGAACCTAAGAAGAGCCCCACTGGATCAGGTCAAAGTCCCATCTAGTCCAGCTTCCTGTATCTCACAGTGGCCCACCAGGTGCCTCAGGGAGCACACAAGACAACTAGGTACCTGCATCTTGTTACCACTCTCCTGCATCTGGCATTCTGAGGTAGCTTCTAAAGTATGGAGGTTGCACTACCCATCATGCACTGTAGCCTGTGATGGATTTTTTCTCCAGAAATCTAGGGTCCCTTTTAATCTCCAGTCCCCTTTTAAAGGCACCTAGGCCAGACGCCATCACCACCTACCATGGCAAGGAGTTCCACAGACTCATTGGGTAAAAAAAGTATTTCCTTTTATCTGTTCTCACTCTCCCAACACTTAGTGTTGATAAATGAAGATCGGTGTTTGAGCATCTCTTTTTTTCTGATGTCCGTTCCCCCCCCCCAAGTCCATCAGTGACAAGTCGTGGGGACGGGTGAAGGTTGGCTCGCATAGTTAAGCCTTGAGCCTATTCATTAGAACTGCCTCATGATGAAAAATGGATCGAGGATTTTTTTCTTTTTTGCAAAAAAACACACACCACCCTATTACTACCCTAAATAAAATATTTCTAGATCATCTTAGCTACAGGGTCATAGAGGATTTTGGAGCCCTCCCATGATGTATCTAGGAGGCATCCCTGCCACTCGGAATGCTTGCCAGAACCTTTAAAGGGGGACATCAGGTTTTTTGTGAGAACAGGAAGTCCCTGTTTAAAGGCTCTGGAGGCCGTTCTGAGTCCTGGGTTCTCAGTGCAATTCCCCCCCCCCCCAGTGCGACACCACTGTGCGCATGTTCTCACATAGCATCTGTTTTGTGTCATTGTTTTAATGACATTGCCATGAATTGTTTTGGAAGCCCATTGGCCACAGAGCAGAATAAAGGCATTTGTATTTGTGTATCTACTTGTACTTGTAGATATACAAATCTACAAGATATACAAACTTGTAGATACAGATGTCTACTTGTATATCTACTTGTATTTGTAGGCAGATAAGATGTGTCTATAGGCAGACGAAATAAACAGTTGAACAGTTAACCCCTGCTAACTGGGCAAGAGGCACTTTTTCAAGTGGTGTTCCTCTTATATTTAGAAGGGGGAGAGTAATTGTCCTTCATCACCCCTGCACAGTCTTTCTAGTGGCTGTTGCTGGCAGTCTGCCTTTTTTTTTTTTTAGATTGTGAGCCCTTTTGGGACAGGGAGCCATTTAACTTTATTATTACTATTTGCCTGTAAACCGCTTTGTGAACTTTTGTGTTGAAAAGCGGTATATAAGTACCTGTTGATTGATTGATTGATTAAGTTGAGGGATCCTCTTTCAGCGGAGGGGGGCATCCTGGGAAACCACTGACCCTCCCATTCCTGCCAGTGAACAGAGCTGTGCCAAAGAGACCTGGGCCTGCCTCACCTTCCTAGCTTTCAGGCCATTCTGGTATCCAGAGTTAGTTGTGCGTCAGTTTAGCCAAAAGGTTGGTGCAGAGGCTACCTTTGGAAGTGGGTGACAGGATCAAGCAGTTCCTACTGAAAGCCAACAGGCTCACCCTTGGAATATGTTGTTTTGGGGGCTTGGGTCTGTGTGCTTCCCTGAGACTTCTCCCTCTGTTTTCAGAATGATGAACTGAATTCTGAAGTTCAAAACATAAATGCGGCACTGGTCAAGGCGAGAGAGGCCACGCATGCAGCTCAGATGCAGACGTTCAAGGTAAGACAGGGAAGAACTTGGCTGCTCTTTTCCATTTCCTGGGCAAGAAAACGCGGTCGTTGTTGACTAGCTTTTTGGAATGCATGATGTTAGTCTGTGAAACCTTTGAATACTGTGCCTTGAGCAGTGGTTAATTGCAAGCCTTCTTTTAGGAATCCTAAGATGTTTGTGGCTTGTCACTTCCATGGGCATTTGAGAATGCTTATGGCTTGGCTTCTCTGCAAGGAGGGGTAGGTAGTGATATATTCTTTGACCAACCAGGGCAGCCTCTCTCTTTGCTGGATACTTTACCAGGAATCCAGTTGGATTCCCCCTGGCTGTAGGATCTCTCCAGGGAAATGAGCAATTCACATCCTGTACATTTTATGGATGTGAGAAAGAAGGAAGGAAGTAGTTAGGGCTTACCATTTAGACTTATACACAAATATATCTCATGGATAAGACAAGGGCATGGTTTAAACCAAAAATAATAGAATTTGCTATGACCTGTGGGTAAGTCGAGGGGAGAACTTAGGGCTGTATGAAATTCTTGAAAATGACTTCCCAGTCATTGTTTTGAGGCAGCAACAGAAAGCAAGTTAAAAAATGGAGCCATTTCACCTTATTCTGAGGCAACACAGAAATGGAGTAGTTTGGAGAAATGGAAGGAAAAGGGATGAAGGTGCTTAAGGGAGCTTTGTGAGGAATATAGTACAGCACTTCCATAGCGGCAGGCCTCACAAAGACTACAATTCCCACAAGCACTTTCACCTCTCTTCCTGTTTGGAGAAATAGTTAAACGGCTGGTTTATTGTTTGCTGTCTGTCACTGCCTCAGAACAATTTCTGGTAAGTAAAAACTGCTCCGTATTTTTCCCCACCCCCTCGTGGCCTGCTTCTCAGCCCAGTCCCTCCCCTCTCATCAAGCAGCTCTTAGAAGCTTTATTTTACCATATTGACTATATAGGTCGAGCCATGTTTTCAGGGTTAATTTTAAGGCATAATTTTCTTCTACTTATACACGAGTGTATAAATATACTGATAAACTCTGGGCGGGACTGTGCAACTTCAGATTTCAGGTATGGGGCTCACATGATGGTATCTCTCTCTGTACTGTAAGCATTCCCTGTACTTGGCAAACAGTGCTTCAGGGAGAACCCTACACTGGAACTCTGCAAATGTTTGCATATAGTGTACCAAACACCAAAATATATTTTTGTCAGAGTGAGCATCCTGTTCCAACGTGCCTAAATAAACCATAGCCTTGTGTTGGGTGTTGCTCAGTGCTTAGTCAATGCTCAGCAAATCCTCCCATCTCTCTGTTTAAGAGCGCAATCCTAACCTGGAGTTAGGCCGGCTTAGTTAGGCCAGCGAAGTTTGGCCAGCACAAGGCCCACCGGAAAATGCGTTTGGACCACTCCCAGAGTCAGGGAGGATGGTGTACGTCTGTGTGCTGGCCTCTCTGACTCCAAGAGTGGTGCAGACATCCTTGACGGTGACCCTTGTGCCAGCCAAACTTTGCTGGCCTAACTGTGCCAGCGTAACTCCAGGTTAGGATTGCGCTCTAAGTCTAAAGAAAATGTCACAATTGCTAAACCAACTACCCTGACTTGAACACTGCAAAGCATTGCTCCTTTATTCTGGCTAACCTAAATGCTTGCGGTTGTAAGACTAGAGTGGGGTTAAAAGGGGAGAGAGGGTGCATAGTATAGCCATTCATTGAACAATTCGGACTCCAAAGATGTTGGGTGCCTTGCCTCTTCCATGGGCATTAGGATGATGAATGTGGCTTGGCTCCTTGGCAAATTTAGCTTTGATAATTTGCTCTGTCCTGCATTTGCTACATGGACACTGTTTGCTCATCACAGAACTACAAAAGGCTGTAAAGATGAGTGACTTGTACTTCTGAGCCATCCAACGTCACTGCTTTTTGTTTTAGGGCACTGAAGGTTGTCAGACTCTCTTAAAGGAAAAAGAGAGTCTCTTGGTGGAGTTGCGCTCGCAGAACCACAGCAAAGATCTGGAGAACCGTAAGCTCCTGAGGAGAATTAAGAGGATTGATCAAGAGTTGAACGACTTGCGCCTGGAGAGGGAGAGGTTGATGAAGGAACTCGATGAAGCCCAGCTACAGAAGAGCAAAAGTGACAAAATGATTAATGTTAGTACCTCCTTTTTGCCATATTTCAGAAATAAGAGTTAAAAGTGGCCTTTAGTTTCTAACCTTCTGAAGATGAATGCAAGCTGCTGCCATCAACTCAGTTTTGAGATGAAGATTAGGCCTCATGTGGGTTGCCTTTCCCTCCCCTCTTGCGTGGATATACTTGTATTGACTATCTAGGCAGGGTTGAATCAACAGAGGCAAATGGAGCACTTGGGAATGGGGAGTAGAAGGAATCAACCAAGAGCCCAAGATGGTGGATTTGCTCCTTACCTGCAATTGTTGATGCCCCTAGATTTCCCCTCCCTTCCAAGTGCAACTATGTATACATACATAGGAAGAGAGAGGCTGCATGCTTACCTTGCTAATTTGCCTTTGATACGCTTTTCTAGCTGCCACTGTAAAATCCACCTGATCTCTTCACCTCTTGGCGGCTGCTTGACATTATTTGGGTTACCAAATCTGTCTCATCTGCACCTTGGGTAGAAGTGCCAGCACTCTTGTTAGAAACAAGGTGTCTGTTCCTTGGGAGCTATCCAGGGTCCTGAAGATCCTGTATTTGTTTAGAACAGTAGCCTCCAAACAGGCCGCATCTGGTGTCCTGAAATGACCTATTCGGGCGCAGTGGTGGTGAAACCTTTCCATTCCGCACCACATTTCACTGCCAATCTTCTTGGAACCTTGAACCAGGCAGCCGCTTCCACAGAAACTGCTGTGTGGTGATGGGCAGCAAGTTTCTGAGATTGGCAGCAAAACATGAGGGTTGCAATGTGGAATGGAAAGCGTTCACCACCACTGCACCAGGCCCAGACGGGTAATTTTGAGATGTAGAGGACTGCGGCTTGGAGACTGCTGGCTGAGATTGGAAGATAATTTTCTATTTTTGTACTTTATTTATTGTACTTCTTTGTACTTGATTGTACTTCTATTTTCATACTTTTGCTGGTTCCTGATGTGGGTTAGGCTGTAGGTCCCACATGCCAGGTTACTCCCACAACAGGTAGAACATGAAAAAGATTGATACCCCACCCCAGCCAGCAATGAGTCAGCAAGGCCCAGGAATCGTGAGAGAGAGGGGGGGATGGAGAAAACGTATTGGAGCGCTGGGCGATCTGTGATGTTTCAGTATTGAATTTACACAGAGTTCCACCAGTGTAACTGAAGCCCCACCTCACTCTCATTTTCATAGAATCCTATAGTTGGAAGGACTCACAAGGTCATCTGATCTAACCCCCCAGCCTGTAGCAGGAAATCTTGCTAGAACATCTCCAGCAGGTGCCTCTGCTTTGAAATGTGAAGTGCGCAGTCAACATACAGCCACTGCCCTCATGTCTAGTTAACTGCGATGGCCTCTTGCAGTCTTCCATCATGCCAGCAGAGGGGTGTCTCTGTCCACAGATTGGCAATCACAAGGGTTCCCCACCACCACTTCGCGCAATCTAGTTATATATGACTGCACTACAGAGGCCGTTTCCCCAGTGCGCTTTTCTTGCAGAGGCAGGCTCCTGGGAAAAGGCAGGTGATCTCTGCCGCCAAGGCAGGTGCAGATAACTGAGCGAAGGTGATCACGGGCGACCTGGAGCTCATTTTTGGCTGGCGTAATTGCTGTAGCTTGTGTCTGCATTTTGCTAGCCAGGTGGGTGCCAGACTCCAGCTGGACGGTGCACTGTACAAATCAACCCCGAATCTGGGACTTCTCGCTGAGCGGACAAAAGCGTGGAATATCTGTTGGTCTGCGAGTTGATGGTGTGGGGGAAATCAGACCAGCGGCCTGGATTTGTCCCAGGCCGCTTTTGTTTCTTCATTTTCTTCCCGAACAAGTGTTCTGGACCACTTGCCCCTGGGAGTTTGCCCCTTCTGCCATTTTTATGCCTGCTTAGCCCTTCTCAGAGTTGCTGGCTTAGAGGAACCGCCGCCCTTACAGAATGACTTGCGGTATTCCCAGAATGGTGACCTCAGCCATTTGTAACGCTGCTGTAATTTTTGCACGAGAGCCCCCCCCCTTCCTTTTTATAGAGCTGAACAGATTTCGTGGGAGCCCAAAATGAAAAGTGTTAGCCCATCAAGTGGGAGGCTGAGGGGCAAGAGGAGTGCTATGATACATTCTGGGTTGACAAATAGGAACTGGTTGGAGGGCTCCCTGCAAAATCGTTGCAAAAACACTCTGAGCTGCCCCCTTCCCTGCTATGCTCTTGATGTAAACCCAGTTGGCTGGTCTGGGTCGCCAGTCTATAAAACCCACAAAGTAAACCTGTTCTCTGTTCTCCCTCTGTGCTTGGCAATTGGACCTAATCTGTGCACATAGCTGGGCAAAGTGAAGCCAGTGTGGACATCAATGTTGTCGGCCATCGTTTGGGGATCAGCAACTGGAGCAGACTTGCAGACTGGCTGTTGTGTGAAATCACACGTTAATCTCCCTTGCTTTTTCTTTATCCCTTTCAATCTGAAGCAGCCTCGATTGGTCGGTTACAGAGCTGAAGTCAGCCAGGTTGGATCCTGGCAGAAGGGCCTCTTCTTATGCCCCAGAGATGACAGCCGCAGTCTCTTTTCCCCTGACCCTGCCAGGGTGTTGAGGGATGAGTGTCAAACCAAGGCCTCCCCGTCTCCAGCTGTCTTTTCTCCAGTAGGTGAAAAAGTAGCTGGGGGAATTTGAGCCTCTCCACTCCTGCCTCTTCCTCAGCTGAGACTAGAGGCATGGTGAAGCTGTTTCAGTTCTTCCAAAATAAATAAATAAAATAAAATGGTGGAAAGTAATTGGGGAGTCTATGTAACATCTAGATTAAGCCATAAAGTCCTATGTAGTTGATGTTGTATGCAGTGATGTTGACAGTTGTTGGTTGTGGCAGCAATTGGAGTTTTTGTTCCACTTTTCATCTAGAGCTGGGAGTTTGGATGCAGACCCTGGATTAAGCGGGAGCCCCGGTCACGATCCTGACCAACTGCCAACATAACACTGGTTTGGTCAGTGAGTGACCACCTAGGGATGCTGGCCTAAGTTCTGTGCTGGAAGAAAGATGGGAAATGGCCAGGCTTGAGATAATCTGATTTACAGTGCAATCCTATACCCCCTTGCGCCGGTGCTAAGCTTTTGCGCTGGCCAAATGCTGGCCAAACGTGCCATAAAGCGCATCAGTGCTGTGGCACTGGGCCAGCACTGGACCGACACGAGCAGCAGTGCCGGCGCTCAGGTGCCGGCCATGCGCTAGTCAAGCGTTGGCAGCGCTCAGTCAGCACAGGGCTTCTGCAAGGGCGTTCCAGGGGCGTAACTGGGCGGAGCAGTGGGTGAAGGTGGCGGTTGTGATGCAGGATGGCCGTAGTGCCAAATCCTAAACCCCGTCCCTGGCCCGGGCGGCCCCGATTCGGGAACCGGGTGGTGGTGGGGAACCATTGTGTGCACGTTCCTCTACGCCTGCAAGACAGCAGGTGCAGATCCAAGCAGGCCCATAGGGGCTTACACGGGTGCAAGCGGAAAACCTCCCCTTGCCCTGGACATTGCTGCTGCCGCCTCCTAATAAGCTTTAGGATATAGCCCTGCTATGCCAACCTTGCTAAGCTGGCATAGCGTAGAATTGTGCTCATAGTTTCATTTGCCAGATTTCTCAGTGATGCCTTTGACCTAGCTCCAAGATTCCATGCATGTGTTGCTTCTTGAGCAGTCTCTCTCCCCCCAGCTCCCCTTTTCACCTATCAGAGAAAAGATACAATGGTATAAAAAAAAATTTTCTTGTGGAGCACAAATATTTCAGGGCTTTGGTTGGATTTCACAGACAATATGAAATCCCCAGACTATGGAACCAAGCGTGGCCTTTGCAGCTAGGATGAAGCTCTGCTGGCAATGTATTAAAAGCTTGTGCCTGGAAACATGAGGGGACCTTTGTGGTGCAGGAGGCAAGAAAAATTTGGCCTTTCCTCAGCAATCCCAAGAATTCCTTTCCGGCTACAAAGTCTCCAACACTTTAAGTATCAGTTTTACCTTGACCCAAATTCGGATGATTTAATAAGGTGGATCTACTGGCAACTGTTATCTTTGATCAATTGGTTGAGCATAGACAATCAGTCATTGTACAAGATCTGCTACCTATTTCTATTCCCCCCCCCCAATTAAAAGTGAAAAGAAAGGATCGGAAGCATTGTGTTTTAATTATTCACCTGGGCCCCTTCCCCATTTTGTTTGAGAAAAGAGGAAGGGGGAGGTGCCCGCTTTGACCTTCTGCCTTCATCCGTTAAAAAGAGGGTTTCCGCCGCTCGTTTTCTGAGTTCAACTGTGATTAATCACCAAGCAGTCCCCAGAGATGGAGGCTGGCGGGAAGCACCTCCACGCTACAGCAGCAAGAGCTGGCGTTCTCTGTGAGCCGATTCGTAGAGGAGCCCAGTTACCTCTCATCTCCGTGATGAGATGCACAGGGCATGAGAAAGGCACAGGGAGTTCTGTGGGAACACAGCCTGCAGAAAGGAAAGCAAATTTACCTTTAAGATAGTGACCCCCAAATTGGACCTTACCTGGATCACGATGCCCTGCAGCTTCCTTAGCCAGGTTGGCACCATTTGGGATATCGCAAGATTTTGCCTAGGGAACCACTGATGCCCTGGGTAGGGAAGGAGGGTTCAGGGAGGAGGAGTCTCTAGAGACATCACATCACAGTTAGACCCCTGCTAACTGGGCAAGAGGCACTTTTCCCAGTGGTGCTCCTCTCATATTTAGCAGGGGGAGAGTAACTGTCCCTCTTCACCCCTGCGCAGTCTTCCTAGTGGCTGTTGCTGGCGGTCTGCCTTTTTTTAGATTGTGAGCCCTTTTGGGACAGGGAGCCATTTAACTTTATTATTATTATTACTATTTGCCTGTAAACCGCTTTGTGAACTTCCTGTTGAAAAGCGGTATATAAGTACCTGATTGATTGATTGATTGATTGATTGATTGATCACATGACATTCCTGTAAGCATGCCACAACACCTGGGAGCTGGGAACCAAGGGTTTATCCCAAGGGGTTTTTTTTTTTTTTTGCTTGGCTACAGGTGGGGGTGGCATGTTGGAATCTTTGGGTGACATCTTCCAGGAAAGTAAAAATCTAGGTCATTAGAGAGTGATGTTTTTGGTTTCTACTTTCAGGTGTGTGTGTGTGTGTGTGTGTGTGTGTGTGTGTGTGTGTGTGTGTGTTAATATAACGGAACATTAAAAGAAACATGATGCCCCACCTGTAGTTTAGATCAGCACAGTCTGTTCTATTATAGTCAGTTCTTGTTATCCACTAGGGCAGTGATGGCTAACCTTTTGGGCCTGGTGTGTCAAAACGTTGGAAAATGCTTAGCTTGACTCTGTTGGCATGTCCACCCCCCCCTCCCAACAAAAGAGAAACTATCCTTTATATTCATTTATTTAAACAGAAAAATACAGTCCAATCATTTGTGGTACTATGTATTATATAAAGAAACACCAAATAATTACAAAAAATAAAAAATGAGTAGAAAGAAACTTAATTTTTTCAGGTATTGGTGAATGCTGATGTGTCACCTCAAACATCGCGGTGTGTCACCTTTGACATGGGTGTCATAGGTTCGCCATCACTGCACTAGGGTTAAGTTCCTGGAAACTCTAGCGGATAGCAAGTACTGAAAAATTGGGATCAATGAGGTTTGGTGCAAGGGGTACCTTACGTAGAAGAATCCAGCAGAGTGCACCAGGAAATGCCAAAAGATCTCTAAATGCTGA
The DNA here is from genome assembly GCA_029204185.1 of Lerista edwardsae. Taxonomy (NCBI): domain Eukaryota; kingdom Metazoa; phylum Chordata; class Lepidosauria; order Squamata; family Scincidae; genus Lerista; species Lerista edwardsae. Next base: position 42,486 of record JAJKFI010000417.1, read on the forward strand.
AGAGGCCTACCAGAGGCTGCAAGGACCTTTAGAATTGCTCCCTATGCCAGCAGGAACTCCTTTAAAATGGCAGGCAGAAGCTTCCATTGGCCATTTTAAAGGGGCCTGTGCTGCCCTCGGGTGCCATTCTGAAGATCCTTGCAGTCTCCAGAAGGTCTCTGCATAGCAGATAATGAAAGCAGAGGCATGGATAGCGAGAGGTGGGTAGCAATTTTGCCCTTCACAGATACATGAATTCACCCACCGTAGATACAGATAAGTTGAGGGCAGGTTTTGAACCAAAAATCATGGAATTTTCTATGACCCTCAGATCAATTGGGGGTTATAATTTTGTCTGATTTTTGCCCTCCCTTGTTTTTCCATGCTGGGTCAGTCTGGAGCCAATCAGCAGAAGCAAGGGGAGAGTGAGAAAGTGGTGCTTTTGAAGAGGAACATAAAACACTCCCCCAAAATGACACAATAGCACTGATGTGAAAAAAAAAAAAGATTTAAACTGCCAGATAAAAAAAGCAAGTTTAAAAACATACCACAGCATAGCAACTGCAGAAAGGGTCAGGAGTTAAGGAGTTAACAGCATGCTGAGAAGAGCTCCAGACCAATATAAAAATGAAATGGAGAGCAGAGAACATCTCCGAGTGTAATTAAAGTTTGGAAACTCTATAACAGTGATGGTGAACCTTTTGGGCTCAGCGTGTCAAAACTTCAGAAAATGCTTAACTTGACTCTGCTGGTGTGTCAACCCCCCTCCCAAACGAAAGGGAAACAATTCTTTACATGCATTTATTCAAACAAAAAATGCAGTCCAATCATGTGTGATGCTATGTATTGTATAAGGAAACACAAAATTATTACAAAAATGGAAAATGAGTAACATAAATTCAATTTTTGTGAAGTGTTGGTGAAACGTTGTGGTGTGTCACCTCTGACATGCGTGTCATAGGTTCGCCATCACTGCTCTATAAGCATAAAAGTTGGTCTGCAGTCACTTTGTAGGCAGACAACAGGCAGCTGACATCCTTGAACTTGAGCTGACATCCTTGAGCTGACACCCCTGACTGATCCTGCGATAAGACAGAAAGGCAAATTGTAGCTCATTTATTTTTAAAAATTTCTCGTCTTATACCTGAGTATCTATGGTGTATCAAATTCGCATATAGAGAGAACTGACAGTAGTCTAAATCTTATTTTGCCAGACTTTTTGGTAATTTCCAGCAGAGGGGGGGTATCTGTGCATGTGAAGGCATGCTCATGAGGATCTGAGTGAGAGGGAATGCAAGTTAGCTGGCAAGCCAGCAGAGCATCCCGTGAAGAGCCCGGGGGGGGGGCTCCATATCCGTTATTTAAAAATGCAGCATTGCGTCTATCTCACCGAGCAGGCTCAGTTTTTAGATGATCTGTGGTTGCAGGGGAAAGGCTGGCACCTGTATCCTAGATGCACCCTAGCCATCACTTCTGAAGAGGCCTCACTTCGAGAACTGGATCTGTGAGAGTCTTTCCCCAATTTCTCCTGCTTGAAATAGCACAAGTGACCGGTTTCTCCTGCTCCATCGTAGAACCCATTCTTCCAATGTTCTCATTGCACATTTTTAGCTCCTCTGTATGACAGATTGAATTTGAACTCGCCACCCAACAGGGGATTGATTTCTATGGAACATTGAAATCACCCATTGATTTCAATGGGTATTTCCAAATTCGACAAAAACGTGCAAGCAAGTACTAGTGAGGGTGCCTCCAGCTAAATTGGCCATCTTGCAAGTGGAAATAAAAATTGATAGCCTGCCTTAAGTGATCCTGAGAATGTGTTCTCCGCTGGATTTCACACCGAAAAGCTCGGCCATCCCTTTGATAGGTGAGGGGGGAAAGTGCAGTGGGAAATGATTGATAAGAATTCAGAATGGGGCTGGGGGGGGGATGAGATCTCTCAGAAGCTCTGGATATTATTGAGATGTCTTCAGTCGCGTCAAATCTTTTCTTAGAACTCTCAGGAGTATAAAACTAATGTAAGAAATGAAACTTACACCATCCTGAGGGCTCTTGCTTGAAAGGGTTTTGCAGCTTCTTTATATTGTGCCCAGCTTTTTTCCCCTCAGATTCAATAATGCTTTCCCCCCCTCTTTCTCCCCCCCCCACCCCCGTTCTTTGGTTAGGACCTGAGAAATCAGCTTGAGAAAGCTCACGTTGAAATAGTGGAAAAAGAAAAGGCGGTAGAGCATCACTATGCCGCTCTCCTGCGCGAAAGCAGTCAGAAGCTGCAAAGCCAGGAGTCCGTCATCGCCCACCTGACAGACGGAGCTGCTGAGAAGGATCGGTTGCTCCAGGTATGCAAATCTGAGCAAAAGTGGAGGGAAAAGGACAAATCGGCAGTCAGATGTGGACCGGTGCATTGGTATGAGCCCAACATGGGGTGAGGCAACCGGGGTGGGGAACAGGCCAGCAGTCAATGTCAGAGCAGGCAAATGGCTGGTCGGGGAGAAGCACCTTCTTGATTCGATGGGAAGCTTAGACTGGGTCGCCAAAGCCAGGGTGGTCCTTCCATAGGGCAAACAGAACTGCGATTGGCTCTGCAGGTCACCTGATTTCTCCTGGCTGGTTGGTTTCTCTCCTGTTGGGGCTGAGGACACTATTTGAGCAGCAAGACAGAGGTCATTTAGACCTGTTTCCTCATGTGTCAAGGTGCTGACCTGTCCTGAGGTCCTGGTGTCCAATAACATTGGTCAGAAGAATGCTAGCATTTCTCAACCACTTGTTGTATCCTAGTACAGGCGCTCCCCATATCTGTGGGTCCCATATCTGTGGTTCATTTCTTCCTTTCATTTTATTTCCTTTCATTTTACAAGAAACAAACAGTGAGAACCTAGACTAGTAGCTTCTATCTCAGTGCTATTCAAACTGTGGGTCGGGATCCACTTGGTGGGTTGCGACCTGATGTCAGGTGGGTCGCAGAAAGCTGGGGGGAGCCATCTTGTAAACTGCAGACCTTCCTCTTGTTATATTCCTTTTGCAAGTGTCAGCAGTTTGAATTTTCAAGTGAGGGTTTTTTAAAAATTTTGTTTTTAGCTCACCGTTTTTACATAATATTTTGTCCTAATCTTGCTTTCTGTCAGGGATGTTTCATGGTTGTACAATTGCTGCAGTCCAAGAGTGCCAATTTGCATTTCAGGAGTGTCATTTTATTATGTGACAGTGGCAGCACTTTCTGCTTTGGTGATGTCACTTCCGGCTATGACATCACTTCTGGTGGGTCCTGTCACAATTGCCATTCTAAAAAGTGGCTCCCAGTCTAAAAAGTTTGAATACCACTGTTCTAGAGGACTGCTACAAGAAGTGATTGCGAGAATATAATACTGACAGGAAGTAGATAGCAGATGACTTCCTGTTAGTGTTCTCAGAAAGGCCTCCTGTAGTGTTTCTCTAGCAGCTATGAGTTTACGTTCTTGATGTCTGCTAATGGTTCCAAAGCAAAAGGAAGAAAAATCTTTTTGCAAATGAAGAGGGGTGAGTCACGAGAGCAACGGGAGTTTGCGATTTTTTGCTATCTGCAGAAGCAAGAGGAACCTCTCCCCTGCGGCTACCAAGAGACTCTTGCAGCTGATATTCTGGGGCGTATCTTCTCTGAACTTGGAGGTAGCATGTAGACATGGTGACTGGTAGCCACGGACACACCCATCTATCATGAACTTTTTGTGGGGCTCCTCAGACAACCTGGCTTTTTGCCTTCCTTAGGAAATCAACGGGACCATTCGCGAAAAGGAGGCCGAACTCCAGCAGTGGGTGGCCAAGTTCCACGGCCTCTTAAAAGCCAAAGAGGAGCTGCAGAGGCAGAGTGACCAGTTGGTCAAGGAGACGCTGGCCGCTCGGGCTCGGCAGCCGGCGCGCGAAATGATCCAAGAGTTGGAGGTAAGGGGGACACTTGGCTTTCCAAGGGGAAACGGCAACTGGAGAGTCTGCTTTCCTTGGGGAAATAAATGAAGGCGGGGGGGCCCAAAGTGTCCGTCGCAACGCTCTGGGGGTTACAGTGAGCACACCGGTGTGCTGCGGGCCACTTACTGCCTGGCAGTGTGACTCCGATGTGATGCCAGAGACCGCAAAGCAGAGGCTCAGCTTGGTGACTGGGCTCCATGTGCAGAGTTTCCGTTTCTGGAAGGACCCGCCCGTCATACCACTGATTTCAAGGCTGCTCCGTGATCGCCAACATGGAAGTAGCTTGTCATTGCCACTTGCTTTTGGTTTCCGGGTGCAGCCCAGAGGGTGCTGCAATGGGAGTGAATTTGGAATTGCCGTCTCGTCAGTCTTTGGGGAGGGACAAGAGCTCATCAGTGGGGTCCGTGTCAGGACTTGAGAGAGGAGCTGCCTGTCAGTGCCGAGAAGACTGAGCTCCATGGCTTAAGGAGCTGTCTCCAGGGAAGCGGCTTCCCACAGGCAGGAGACGAAATCGATGTGGTGCGCCTGGGGTTTGTGGAATCATCTCAGCCGTTCAGACTTGCGCTGGTGGTGCTCATTTATTTATTCCCCCTTCTAAACATGCCCTGCCTTTAAATGTTGCCCATCAGCACATTGCAGCCAGCCTCTCACAGGAGACTGATGCTGGGGATGCCCTTCTCAGCGTTGCAAGGTGAGCTCCATGTTTCTGATGATGGCTGTCGGGCTTGGGGTATTGGTTCCCTTGGCTTCCCCCCATACCTGCCCCATTGGTCTTGCGCTCTGATCACCCTGTGCTCAAGTCTTCTGTTAACTAAGAATACGCAGCCAGTTTTCAGGTATTGATTTGTTTTGGTTTCGTTGCAATGATGGGGACGGGCTGCTACTCCGTTCCTCCCACTGCTGCTGTGTGGCCGAGGCTGTCGCTGGATCTCTTAGGAGCCGCCAATGAAACAGGCCAATGAAACAGGAAGCCTTTGCCAGCAGCTTTTGCGCGTCAAGACGTCGGCAGCTTCCTTCACTACCTCTGCAGGGCAGCCTGCGTGGGTGACAGCTCTGTCTTCTTCTCTGGGATTCAGGGAGAGCTTCTCGGAATAATTCACTCCCACACCTTCTACAGAACAGCCCATAAATCGTATGCGGAGAGAAGTGGGCGGTGCTCGGCACTGGGCCTTGTGGACTTGGCAAGTGCTGGTATGCACAGAACGTGGCCCTGTCAGGCCACGAAAGGCCAGGAAAAGCCCAGGACCTCTTCTTGAACCTGTTGTTTTTTTACAGAAGTAGCTCTCCCCCTCCCACCCCATACATGTCTCCAGTGCTGACCATCCCTATAGATCAGCAATTTTCAATCTTTTTCCTCTCCTGGCAGACTGACAAGGTGCTGAAATTGTCAAGGCCCATCAAAGGTTTTTGACAAGTAACAAGTACAGCATGCTCCTGGTGGGGAGAGGGGCTCACATCCCCAATAATAACTATAACTCTCTATATACTGTATATACATACGCGTGCACGCACACGCACACACTACCTGTCCTGGTCATTGGACTCCCCCTCTGACTTTAAACCATGGCGGTTCACAATAGGCAGGCTCTCTTTAAATCCCTGGATTATTATTTTTTACAAAAACAAGTTCTAATCTTTCAAGAACAAACAACAGAAGCTTCCAGTGGTCTTGAACTGGCGTCCTTCGGATGCTGTCAGGTTTCACGGTGGCTCCACCCCCTGGACCAGACCTCCTGCCCAATGGCCCGACTAATAAATTAGTCTCCCCCAAACTCCTGCAGCTTCTCTGCGGGCCATTTGGGGCACACCAAGATGCTGTGGCACACCAGTCGAAATCCGCTGCCTTCAGAAGCCAAGAAGGGAACGGCTGTCTGGGCCGAGAGAAGAGCCTGGTGTGCAGCACCTGCAAAACTCTCACAATCACGCCACTTCTGGGAGCCGCATGCCAATGAGGAATAAGGTCCACCACTCAGAATGAGATATTTGGTACATAGACCAATCCCCGACTGGTTCCCTGCCTGCCCCCCATTGGCAACCCAGCACAGATGAGATGATTCCCACCAAGCAGTTGATCCAAACATGACATTGCTATTCAGTAATTCCAGTCGTGCAAAAGACACCTTGCAATGATTCCTGTGAGGGGGAGAATAACGTTGTCTCCAACATGGGAGGCCGTGTTGGCCTCTGGTAGTTCCTGGTTTAATGGAAGCATCCGATGGCAGCTGAGTGACTGTCCTGCGGCATCTTTGCTTCTCTTCCAAGGAGACGGGCGTCTAAAAGCGGCGTATGTTTCTGAGAACAAGCTGTCGGAATAGCGGTGTGCTCTGCAGTGGAGCAGGATGTTTGAAACGTTTATCTGCCATGCCGATGGGACCCATGGCTCGTATTGAAAGTTCCATGGGACGTTGAATGAGAATTGGGAGTTGATTGTGGGGTTTGATCCCAAACCACCCCATTCCCCTGATATGGCTGGGATCCAGGTTGGTGAAATGAGAACCAGGCCTTTAAGCAGGGTGAGGGGGACTCTCCTTCCCCTTGGCTTGACCAAGCAATCCAGCGTCCTTCAGAACGTGAGAACACGTGCAAGACGTCCTTGTAGGGCGGCATTGCAGCTTCTGCAAAGGACGCAGCCCGTAAACGCCTCCCGCCAGCTACGTTGGACAGCGGCCCAGAGTCGGCGCGCCAGAGTCTCGGGTTGGAGTCGTGCCACTGCTGTCTGGTCCGTTGAGTGGCCTTCGTCAGGCGTCTCTCTCTGTCTCCCTTCTGGCCATGTGGGGAATCATGACACTGACCAAGGATGGCAGGTGGTGTGCTTGACCCCCTGGGCTCCCTTGCTACGTAACCAGGTTGTTTCATAGGAGGTTACTTCATACCGAGTCAGGTCTTTGGTCCATCGAGCTCAGTCTCGTCAGCACTGACCGGCAGCAGCTCTGAGTTTTTCTCCAACACTGTCTGGAAATGCTGGGCAGTGACATTTTCCCAGCAAAACAAGTGCTATTCCACCAATCTCCAGTCCTTCCTTGACTCTCCAGGTTACTCTGGGTGTATCCCATACTAACTAACTAAGCCCTGTAGAAAGAAGTGGGATAAGTTGAAATCAGTGGGACGAGTTGGTCATGGCATTGATTTCAATGGACCTTAGTCATGGCTTACAACCGCCTTAAATGGGGATTTAGAATCCTTTCAAACTGTTTTCCAAGGCTTCTGTGACCCAACTGTACTGACGTCTAACCTTTCTGTGCTTTTAATTGAGAAAACCAAGGAATCCGAGTACGCAGAAGTGATGGAGGCGCTGCGGAAAGAGCGGGATGTTTTTGCAAGCCTGGTCGAGTCCCTGAAAGATGCCGATGGGTGAGTGTCAGAGTCTGGCCTTTCTGCGTGGAAGCCAACCAAAGGTGCTGGCTGGGTTGTGTTTGTCGAGTGGACTTGCCCTCTTGGATCCAGCTGTGAAGGAGCCTGTCGGGCACGGATATCTCGATTGCCATGACCCCATGGTCTGCTGACTTCTTGGGCAACATTAAGCGTTCTTTAAGTGTGGACCATCCATTAAAATTCATGTCAGGAGAGTTAGGAAACATTTGTTTACCCCATGTGAATTTAGACTGGAACTCCTTGCCCACAGGATGTGGCAATGGCATCTGGCTCAGATGCTGTTAAATGAGGATTGGACAGACTGATGAAAGGTAAGTCCGTTGCAGGTTACAAGCCGTGGGGTCAAAACTACCTCCTAGTTTTGAAGTAGTATAGGTGATTTCAGAACATCAGCTGCAAGGGAATGGCAACAGGGTGCAGGAATCTTGTTGTGTGCTCCTTGAGGCACCTGGTTGGACGTTGTGAGATGCAGGAGGCTGGACTAGATTGACCTTTGGCGTGATCCTTATGGTTAGGCCCATGGCTGCTCTGCTGTTGACAGTTGGCTTAGTTGATCCTGAGGCTTGAGGGATTCCTGTTTGTCAGATTTGATCTGGGAAGCTGGGAAGGCCCCTCTTCCTAGTGCAGCCAGGAGTGCGGCACTGGCCCTGAGAAGTCGGGATCACAAATGGAAACCTGCCTCAGACTACAGATGGCATGATTGAAGGCACCTTCCCTTCCCCCCTCCCCACCATAAATCTCCATGCATGTAGAAAACTAGCACGTCAGGGAGGTTTCTAGTCAAGTCTTCTCAGTGTGCTAGTTTTCTGATGCAACCTGAACTATTGTTTGTGAGAACAAATTCTGAGAACCTTTATGGTGTAATGGTCAGAAAAATCTAGGGTGGGGAGAGTTCAAGTCTTCATTAGCTGGTCTTGGGCTCTTGCTCAGTTTGGGCTACCCTGCAGGGTGGTTGTGTGGTTCGAGTGCATGTGTGTTTGTAGAAGGTCCTAGTTTCATTCCCTGGCAGCATCTTCAGGTAGGGCTGGGAAAGAGACCCGTATCTGAAACCCTGGAGAGATGCTGCCAGCCGGTGCCTAACAATTCCGAGAGCGCAACCCTAAACTGCGCTGGATCAGCAAGGCTGGAGGGCCTGGCTATATCCAGCGCAGCTTTGGTGCTCTGGGGAGCCTCCCCGGGGCAAAGGCACGTTCGCACCCGTGCCCCAGGGGAGGCTCCAGCCTCACGAATGTTTTCCTTGAATCTGCACCTGCTAAGTAGCGGGTGCATAGCCAAGGAGGCCGCGTGGCCTGAGTTAGGGCTGCGTGGCCTTGGGATGGAGGCTTGGATGTGGCTTCAGCCCATCTCTGCCCCCCTTTCCCAGGCTGGCACACCTACCAGCCAGCCCACCCCCCACCCAGTTTGGCATTGCGGCGCTTCTGCCTGGCACTGTTGGGCCGCTGCTCGTAGCGCTGACCTGGGTCCTGGTCGGCACTCCCACGCTCGTGACATTGGGCTGGTGCACGCACGTTGCGTCAGCCCAACGTCACTCTTAGGGTTTAGTTGTGCCCTGAGCTTGTTAGAACAGTGACCAGACTCAGTCGAAAGCAACTACCGAGGTCTCTAAGCAAACAGACAAACGGTTCCTGGAAAAATAGGGGGCACAGCTCCTGGGCTGGGGCATCCTCCCGACTAAGTTTTAAAGCATTTCTGTTTCACTTCCTTGGTTCAAAGGAAGAATGAACATTGGGTTAGCCAGTTAAATGCGTCTGGAATGTTTCCAGAGTTGCCAGGATGGAGCCTTGCCATTTTGGGAGGGGGGAGGGGAGGAGGTCATATGCAGGGAAGATCTTTGCATCATCTGCAAAGATTTATTTGCCATGACGAGAGCGGCATCAGGTTCAAAGAGAGTGTAGTGCTTGGCTCTTGGGGAGGGATTCTCTTTCAGGGGTGCCTTGATCTGCAAAAGTTGCCGGATGTCCGCAGCACGACGGTCCCTGGGGTTTTCAGGCGCCAAGGCGGCGTTCCTCAAAGCGTCAGGATTCTTACTTGCTCTTCTTTTGTTCTTGAAATAAAAATCAGCGTCAGTCGCCTGCAGGAGGAACTGAGCATGGTCGTTCTCTTGCGCAAGCAACTGGAGGAAGACATCCTGACAAACTGGAATCTGCGGAAGGTGCTGGAAAATCCGCTCAAGGTGAACAGGAGGGAAGGTGAGAGCGCCCAGGGCAGAGCGGCCTCTTCCCCCGCAGGAGGCCCTCGGCTTGTGTAGCTTTGTCCCCCACCTTTCTGCACAGTGCTCAGGTGGCTTTACCTGGCTCTCCCTCTCCCCGCCCCTTTTGTCCTTGCAGCAGCCCTGTGTGGTAGCATGCTTATTTATGTATCTATTGTTCTCACGTTTGTGTCCTTCTCCCAAGGAGCTCAGGGTGGTGTGCATGGTTCCTCCTGTTCTTTTGTCCTCACAACTATCCAGTGGAGCAGGTGGAGGTGAGGCTGAGAGAGCGTAAGTGGCCCCAGGTCACCCAGGAAGCTTTCTGCCTGGCTGGGATTTGAACCTGGATCTTCCTGGTCTTAAGGCTGACTCCCAAATCACTGTGCCATTCTGGCTCTCAGGATCTCTCTGGCTGAGGCTGATGGGTAGCAAGGTCCCCCCCTCCTCGACTTGAATTGTGACAACGCAGGGTTGCTGTGAGTGACCCAAGGGCACAAGTGAGAGGCGCTGAGGATGTTGGAAGTTTCCTGCTGGGTCTGGCCCTCAGCCCGTTTAGCTCTGCTTCTTGCATCGGTGGACCCAGGTGCCTCTGGGGAGTTTCCAGGGAGGACAGGAAGGCCACTGCGGTTTGCTGTTGTCACTCCGCAGGATGTGGCATTTGGAAGTATATTGCCTTAAAACCCATTTGCTACCATGGGTATTTTTGCGCAAAAGTCTTTTGCCTTTTGAAACATGTACAGCCACCGCCCTTCTCAGGGCAATTATGTTTTTGGAACCATGTCAAAGTATTCCCATATACCTGAACTGAAATTGGTGATTTTGGCTACCAATGGTACTGGATGTTTAATGTGTACTGTGCAAATCTGGCCCGCTATCCATGGTGCTGTGTATCAATTTCTATGGAAGTGTTGAAAAAAAGCTACCTTTACCTGCTGAAAATCTTTAAAAAATTCATTTTTCAGTGAGCACACAGCTTGCTTACTTCAGGAATTTCCAGAAGGGGGCCCTAGAGTACCAATCATGGAGTAAGAAGTTCATTCTTGCAAAAGTGAATATTTGGCATAGCTTTGACTGCTGTAATCTAATTAGCTCTTTTTGCAGGGTTCTGCTACCTGTTTTGCACTCCAGCTAATGAGCTGGAGACAAGAAGTCTCCTGGACTTTCCTTGACCCCTCTCTGCTTATAAACATGTTGGAAAAAAAACCTATTTTTTCAGAGTTGGCTTCTGCAGCTTGCAGCTTCCCATATACTGATACAAGGCAAACCTTTCACCTTTAGAGGTTCCCTCCCACCCTAGCCCTAGAACAAGCTGTGGAGAAAAAAAATTATCTTTCTCATTGATTTGTCTGCTCTAGCAGCTACAGGCAAGAAATAACCTTTTATTTCAAGAAATAACCCTTTAGTTGCTGGAAGGAATGATTCCTATGTGAAGCAAAATCCCATCTCTCACCTCACTATGAAAATGACCATTGGACTGTGCCCAGGTGCTGATTTGGAGGAATATTATTTGAATCTTATTCTGTGTTCTTGCACTATTGACAAGACTGATTGTACCACACTGTACAACATATAATTTATTACTAGTATGTTCCTGTTCTTCTGTCACTGAGTGGGTCATTTTAGCTTTTCTGTAGCCTGAGGAACTGAGAGGCCTCCATGCTGCAGTGAAGCAACTAAGTGCCCAATCCTATTCAATTTTTCAGTGCTAAGGCAGCCACAATGAAACCCCAAGGTAAGAGAATATTTGTACCTTTACCTTGAGGAGACCTCTGTGACTGTCCTCACACTGCAGGATGCAGCACATGCCTCATTGGTACAGCTGGATCACCACTGGAAAGTTGGATAGGATGTGTTTTCTCTATGTTTTCACCTAACTTGTCCCCCAAAGTAAAAAGATAAAGAAACCCTACAAAGTTTGAATAGTTTGAATGGAATAGCCTATAGTTTGAATGGAAGTACGCGCGTGTCCTACCATTGGTGATTTTGGCTACCAATTATTAAAAAAATTATTACAGGTGCTAATTGTACCTGAAAGCTTTAAAGTTGACTCAGTGAGAAAGGTTAGCCCCTGCCCTAACACAGGAAGCCAAAATGGCAACTTTCATTTCAGATTTGTGGGGCCCCAGTCAGATTCAGAAACAGCACCCCATAAAACAAAACAAAAAAAAACCAAATTCTGCCCCTGTTTCTTACATGATGACATGGGTGGACAGTCAAAACAACTGTACCTCTAAAAAGGTCTATCCTTACACTGTATACAGTGCAAGTTTCAGGTAATTTGGTGGAGCCACTTTTTAAAAATCTCTAAAACATTAATTGGAATTAATTGGTAGTAAAAATAACAGATGGTAGTAAATGAGTTTAACTCATGTGGTGGCAGTGTTGCCACCAAGCATTCACTCCTGTTAGGTGAGCAACTTTTCCTTTCGTTCAGGCAGCAATTTTCAAGCACTGCGCTGGGCCACATCGGTGTGCGCATGTGTGTTGCGCGAGTTTGGAAATATACTGGTGGGGCCGCTAGGGGATGTGGATCCCCCCGCCAGCAGTGAAGTGTGCTTTGCCAGTTGTCAAAAAAGCTGATGGTGGGCCTTGATCATTTTAGCACCTTATCATTGTGCCGTGAGTAGGGGTGTTTGGAAACGGTGGTGTTTTTTTTCAGAGATTTCATGACTTGAAAAGCAGAAAGCAGTGTAATGTGTTGTTGTTCTGTTCTCATTCCCAGTTCTCATTTTTACGAATTTTAAATGCTTTAAAAGTGTACTAGGTGGATGATATACAGGTGATATAGTGTCAGCAGATGCTGCCACAGTATTATTTCTAATTGGAAAAGTAAATGATTTTAATTTCTGGAGAATACCTTCAACACCAAAATGTGGTGTTTTGTGTTTTTATTTGGACACTTTCACAGCAAAAAGATGGTGTTTTGTGTTAGGAGTTTTTAACACAAACAAATGCCCCCAGCCATGAGAAAGCGGAACTGCTTCTCTGAGGCCTCAGAGTGGTGCCCTGTGTCTTATGGTGCCTGACCTCGGTGCTACAGGCCTAAAATGGGGCTGTGGCCTTTGTCCCCTGCTGCTGGGCTCCCAAGGGGCACTAGTCTGATCAATGTGCTTGCAGATGGAAGTCTATCCTAGCCTGACCAGGGATCAAGAGATTTTAGCCCCTATATTTTAGCCCCCTTTATAAGGAAGACCAGCTAACCTTTTCCCTTCTGAGCCCTCCTCCTCCCCCCTCCCTCCCTTGCTGTACCACAGCTCAATTTCCCAGTGCAGGGGTGAAAATGTCCCTCAGGTTTCTCATTGCGCCATCCACCCAGTGCCTGCAGAGTGTGATCTGGCTTTGAAATGTGCATGCCGGGTGCGACAGTCCCCTTCCCATAATTGTACATCAAAAGGGCACCAGGGGCTATTTTTCTGCTCGGTTCCTGCAGTCTGTTGCGTCCTAGCTAGAGAGCAAAAAAGAACCCCACAATTTTATTTAACCCAGCGTTTCCCCTTGAGACCCAGCGTTCACTTTTCTGAAATCCCGACAACTGCAGAATAATTCATAACTTCCCTCCTCATCTTACCCTCTTCCCCCCCCCCGACATCTTTGCACCTGGTCTGAAATTACTTCAAAAAGCCATGCTAAATATGCAAATTATAATTCTGCATTAGCTCCACAATGCATGCTGATCGCTTGTGAAAATCTAATATGCCTGAGATGTCAGGAGAGAGAGAAACATTCAAAGGAATGGAAGGGGTGAAAGTTCTTTCAATTACAGGCAATGCTCTGCGTGGGATGGAACAAGTGGCTGCCATTCCCTCTCATTTTTCCTAGTGTGGCGGTTGCTATAAAAACATATATATTGCTCTCTTTTTCTTATTATAATGTACTGCCACAAAATATTCTAAGCATTTTAGAAAATATTAAAGGAAAAAAACCCAGTCTGATTCTTGCCTGCTGGGGTATAGAATATAAGCAGACAAGGCTTCTATTAAAGCTGTGTCCCTCCTTGGCAAAGGGACTGTCAGGACTAGTGGTTTCAGGCACCCCCTGCTTGGCAAGCTGTCGGAGCTGCAGTTGGAGTAAAAAATTCTTCAACTTGCCTATTCTGGCAGCTGATTGGACCTTTTTATAGCCCTTCATTGGGCAGGACACTTCCTGTCTGGGCTGAGTGCTTGCCTGAGGTCTTGCCTCTGATGCCTGCACTCATACCACGGGATGTCCCTGGTTGTCCCTCTTACTGGCTCTCCCAGGTATCAGATCCATCATGAGATCCAAGATAGCCACATGGAAATCTGGCAAGATTTGGGTGCCGCCATTTGGAGCTGGTGAGATTTGGCACCGCTGTCTTGAATGTCACAAGGTTTTGGGAGATGCAAGGTGGTGGTGCTCTGCTGAGCCAGGAAAAAGAGGCTGCAGGGGTGTCATCATGACCCCAGTAAGTTTGAGAACCACTGGGCTAAGAGCAGCGTGTGTGGGTGTGTGGGTGTTTCCATTCCACAGTGGGAAAGGACCAAGTGCCGCCTGACATGCCAAAGTCCAAATCCTGAATCTCTCCCGCAGCTGCCATTTAAGTTGCCAAAAATTAAAAATGAAGGGCCGAGGATAAAGGTTAATGTCACGTTGTAGTGTCACAGTCCAGCATGTTCAGGGTTTCTCAGCCTGATTGCAGGCTAATGAACAGATAACACTGTACTGGTTTTTATTTATTTTTACTTTTATTTTTGTCGTTTTGATAGAGGAGACCATCTCTTCTTTGGGTGATCAGACATCCTACATGAGCATCTGCTTAAGAGAGCAGGACCCCTGGATCAAGCAGATCGACCAGCTGCCTGTTGAAGAGCTCCGCCAAAAGGTATTGCTGGCTTGTAGCCAGGCAGTGTTTCCGCATCCCGACTTCTGGGCCTGGCTTGTTTGTAAGCAAACTTGGGGCGGGTGGTGTGCACGGGCTCAGGTCTAGGGGGGATTTGCAGGTGGGGGGGGGGGCTTGACCCTGTAGTTGTGTAGAAACTTGCAAAGCACCATTGAACTGAGTGAAACACAAGTCTGCCAAGATGAACTTGTCCCTCTTCACCCCAGCACAGTGTCTTTCTCGTGGCTGTTGCTGGTGGTGTTCTCCATTCTTCTAGATTGTGATCCCTTTTGGGACAGGGAGCCATTTAACTTTAATGTTATTATTTGCCTGTAAACCGCTTTGTGAACTTTGTGTTGAAAAGCGGTATATAAATACTAGTGATTGATTGATTCATAGACTTTTGTAGTGCTTAGTTCAGATTCTCTTCTTGGAGGGAATGCTACCAACAGAGTCTAGATCGATCTTCAAACTTAATGTTCATAGCATCACCAAATTACCCCTTCTCCATGCCTCTGTCCACCTGCTTTTGTTGAGAACTCCCAAGAAAATACATTAATGTGACCACGCACAAACTTCTCAAATTTTTGGGAACGATGGTGACAAAATTCAAGATGCTGCTGGGTGATACCTCTAAACAGTCCCCAGGCCTCAGAACGCCAGCGTGAACCGGAAGTGGCTTCTGGTTGCATCTGGGAGGCCTTCTGAGGAGGCTGGGAGACCGGCGCATCCTCCGAAAGGCCTCTGAAAGAAACATAGGTTTCTGTGGCATGGGTGCCCTGCCCCCTGTGGATTTCATGATCTGCAAATTTTGGCATCTGCACGATCGACCGCTTGCAGATGATGGTGGGCAGACTGCCCTTTTTATCCGCGGAGGATCAGTTCCAGGACCTCCTGCGGATATGCGAACCTGTGGATACACTAATTTGGTTGTGTATCCAGTTTGAAGGGCAAACTGAAAGTGGCTTTGTTAGGCCTCCAGCAGACCTCAGACCTAGAGGCATCCCTGGGCCTCAGGCAGCCACTTTTGGGTTGACGAGCAAATCGGAAGTGGCTTCCCCCCAGTATCCGGGTATTTGGCGTCTGCAATGAGTCAAATCCATGGGTGCCAGATCTGCAGGTACTGGGGTACGCTATACCTTGTTTTTGCTTTCATTGTGTTTTGTTGTGAAAAAAAATGTGTTGGTTTTGAATGCATTGTTTAGCAATTTGGTTTGCAGCTGTAGGAAAGGTGGGATCATAATTCTGCAAAAGTGGGCCTAGGAAAACTGTAGCCAGCTTCCACTCTTGTCTGAGGGTTTCCTTTTGCTCTTCCAGGTTTTTGAATTCCACTCGGTGGTGAAGGAGCTGCGTGCGGCCAATGAAGGGCTGAGACGGAGGCAGCTGGAATTCTCCAAGCTGGATATTCTTGCGAAAGAAAGACCTGTAATATTCGACCAGAGTGAGGTGAGAGGCTGCTGGAGGGTCTCCTTCTTCAGTCCTTAGCTGGTGCTTGGGGAGCAGGTCGTCTTCTCTGCTGTAGGTGCTGCTGGGATCCGTGTGTCAGTCATGATACGCTTCCACTCTTGGCGATGCTCTCGTTCTGGTCTCATTGATGGTCCATCACCGGATCCTTAAATATTCCTCAGTATGTCTGAGCCACGTTCTCTTTGGTGCAGTCCAGTAGGAAGGTCACTCTCGCCAGAGCAGCTTGTGTGGCAGTTGCTTGAGGATACAGGGCTTAAGTTTCCACTGCCTGCAAAGGCTGATGGGAGTGGCACTGTAGCTTTGGAACACAATTAGCGCCCAGTTTTTTTGCCTTTGGGGTTTCATGGGACATCAGGAGAGCATTAGGGTGTCTGCCATTGGACCGATGTCTGCTCTCAGAGTTTGCAGTCTTTCCAGTTTGCATTAAAGTTTGACGAGTTTGCATTAAAGTGAACAACATCCCCAAGAGGAAGGGTGGCAGAAAAGTGTCCAAAGCACATGGGTGGGGAGGCAGAATCCCCCCTCCCCAGTACCCAGAGGCAGGAGAACAATGGATGCTCCGATCTGTATGGGTGCTCCGATCGGCTTTCAGGACCTTCGTAGGGACCTCTAAGTGCTGATGGTCGTGCTCGGGTGAGACTAGTTGCACCATTGTCTTAGCAAGTTTGCATATAAGGGTTATCCCAGTGGGACCTGGGATAAGTGCCTGATCTTAAGTGCCAGCAGCTGACCAAATTGGGATGCTAATCTTGGCAGGTTGCCCTGTATGTATGTGTGTGTGTGTGTGTGTGTGTGTGTGTGTGTGTGTGTGTGTGTGTTCCAAAAAGTATGTTAATTTCTGAAGGCAAATATAGATCTACAAAACCCTTTTGCGTGCGCATGGCCCAGGCACCTGCCTTGCACCACCACCCCAGCTCTGCACCTGGACATATTTTGTAAACCATGAATGTCAAATTATTTCTAATATAGATCCAAAACCGCTGCCTGACCTTTGCGGGACTGTTCTTTTCGGTGCTTCATTTACAGCTTTACAAGATGTCAGCAATTTGCAATCTGATTTTCTATTATTTATTTTTTTAAAAACAGTGTGTTATTAACTGTGCAGTCGGTTTGCTCCGACAGCGGAAGAGGTTTTGTCCCAGGGAGAGATTTCTGCTACAGCCCAGGCTGTTCTCCTCTAGAGGGCAGTGTTCCCCTACAGGCATTGTCTCCATCCTTAATGATGCTTAGAATTTATATGGCACTTCTGGGTATTCCAGACGCTTAAAGCACATTATCTTGTGATTCTTGCAAACAGCTTACTAAGTTAGCTGATCTCCATGTGCAAGAAGGGGGGAACCGAGAGAGCTACTTGCCGAAGAGCACACAGTGAAGTCACGGCAGAGTCGCGAGTCAATCTCACGATTTCTTAATATACACTTCAGCCGTTATGTGGAAGGCAGGTGCTTTGCTTCTTGGGTTTATTTCTTGATTTATTTGCCGCCTTTCTCAATGGACTCAAGGCGGTTTACATAGGCAGGCTGACCAGAAATCTGTTTTTGAATGACATTTTTTTTGCAGGCCTTATTCTATGAGACAACCTCATAGAAGCTCCATTTCTCCCGGTGTTGGTGGTGTAGTTGTCATCTTAGCTGCTGGCTCCTTTCCTTCCCAACTCTCCCAGGCAGCTGGCATCAAGCTGCAGATGGGCTTCTAAAGGACATTATCTGTTTTTGTTTTTGTTTTTGCCGGCTGATTCCTCCAAGCCCCACTTCTCCGCACAGGCCACACCAACAGCCTCTTGGTCTCCAGTCCAACCAACTGACCTTGCTCAGCCTTTTCAGGCCAGGTGTCAGCTCAACCTTCAGACCACACCTCCTGCCCTTATGGCTTATAGCTTATAGCTAAGATCAAGCACTGCTTTTTTTGGGGGGGGGGTATTTCAGCAGTGCAGAGACTGCCCTGAACGTAGAACATCAGAAGAGCCCTGCTGGGCCAGGCCAACGGCCCATCTAGCCCAGCTTCCTCCATTTCATAGTGGTCCATGAAGTTCCTCTGGCAGCACTCAGGACAACAAGATACCTGCACCTGTTTCCACTCCCTTGTATCTGCATTTTGAGGTAGCAGACCTCTAAAACCCAGAGGTTGCATACAGTCATCTCTTGCCGTAGTAACAGGAAACTAGCTCTAATGCTAAAGAAGAAGCAAAAGTTAACCACTTCTTGTTTAGCATTAGAGCTAGTTTTGTGAGGCATACAGGCTCCCGGCAGTGTGATTTTGTTGCATGGTATGTTTAAATGCTTTAATACCTGTTAAAACAAGAGTCACTTTGCCAGGAGTCACTTATCTGCCATGATAAGCTTTTAAACGATGGTAATGGGAGTGCAGGGCCCCATGATCCACGGATAATTGATATCGCGGATACGGGAGTCTGTCTGTACAGCCCTGGTAAGATACCCGCGTGTCTCGCCTCATGAGCAGTACATAGCGCAGGTGGGTGTGGGAAGGTGATCTACTGATACCTGGAGTAATGGTCAACGCCTCGCTTCCTTCTGCACCTCTCCCCCTTGCTGCTGTTAACCCTTTAAGCCACAGGCGATCGCTCTTGTCACCTATGATTCAGCCCTGTACCTCATTGGGCACACAGCTGGCCTTAAAGAAACATCCACATAGCTTTGGGCAGAGTCCAGCAGTCTCTTCCTGCTTGTTGCTGCACTTGAATGTGCTTGCGGTCCTCAACTTTGGAAGCTGGTAACTTTGGAAGCTCGCCCATGGAGGTATTTGTAAGAAGGCCCTGGGCTTTTTTGCCGCTGTGAGAAATGCACAGGTTTCCTTTTCGCAAAAGAAGGAAGTGCAGTTGAGCGGAGCCCTGCTGTCACTCCTTTTTTGGTCCTGCGTCCCTTGGGTGCACCAGCTCTGAGTAGTCTGGGGCAGCTTCTGGCTCCAAAAGAGAGAGAAAAAGGATTGGTTTGTTTTTTTTCACTGTCCTCTGAACATCTGCCTTCCGGCAGAGACAGCGTTCTGCCTTGTCCCTGCCTCCGAGGCTCTGGGGACTTTTGCAAACGGAGCATATCAGCAGTTCAGTTCGGAAAAACACATTCTCAAGGTTTTTGGCCACCATGGGAAGATTTGCAGCAGGCAGCGTCTATCCTCTGTAGACTTCCTTCCAGCCTTGAGCTGCATACTTTACATTTAATCTTCCTTGTCTGACGTTCAAAGTGTGCTTCTTGGCTTGTGGAGACTTCCACCATTGGTTGGAAGCTAATACCTGCAGTCTGAAATCCAGCCACTCCCCCTAAGTCATTAGTGTTTGGTGGGAGGACATTGTAAGCAGTAGTGTCAGCCTACCGGTACGCTGGGCGTGTCTTGCAGGTGAGCAGCAGCGCGATCGCTGCGTTCTGTTGCGTAACGGCGAAAGCCCGCCCGCTGCAGCGGGCGGGCTTTCGCCGTTATGCAACAGAACGCAGCGATCGCGCTGCTGCTCACCTG
>JAJKFI010000417.1:62138-128760 GCA_029204185.1 Lerista edwardsae
CAGGTGAGCAGCAGCGCGATCGCTGCGTTCTGTTGCATAACGGCGAAAGCCCGCCCGCTGCAGCGGGCGGGCTTTCGCCGTTACGCAACAGAACGCAGCGATCGCGCTGCTGCTCACCTGCAAGACACGCCCAGCGTACCGGTAGGCTGACACTACTGATTGTAAGTAACTGGCACTGATCCAGAAGGCAGATTTTGCTTCACGACTCCAGAATATTCTGGAAGCAAGCCTGCTATCCAGTGCGGAGATGGTGGGCAGACAGAATATGACCTTCTTGGGAAGGTCTTGGCTATGGAAGTCTGTGCCCAGGAGATTGATCTCCTTTTCAGCTTTGAGGTCCAGGATGGGCAGACTTGAAGTTTGCAGGACCCACTTTTTGCGCCAAGTCCACCAGCTGCAAAAATATGACTCAGCATGTTTTTTCCCCAGACGTACTGGCTTCAGAGACAGGCCGGTTTGGGGACTGTCATTTTCCCAAGGGTGGCTGCAGTCAGCAAAGGAGACGGACATGCCGGAGTCCCACGGTGGCCACAGTTAGGGTGTGCAACAGAGTCTGAAACCGACTGGGATTGACTTGAATTAGATGGAGCTATTTCCCAAATTCGGGGGGGGGGCAGAGAGGGGATTATTTTAACTGCATTTCAAATCTGGGGGAAGCTCGCGGTACCAGTCTTGTGTGGCTGAAAATGCCATGTAAATGCTCAAGAACCCAAACGGTTTTAAAGCGTCATATATATATTTTCGAGGCCCTGCTGAGGCCGTCTAACCTCATGTCTGTTGCTCTGTTCCAGCTTTATTTTCTGTTTTCCTTCGGCTTGACATGACTTATTTGCCCATGTGCCACGTCACCAGCTTTTGTTTTTGTGAGCCCTTCATTTCTCATCTCATTCCATACTTTGTGTAGTTTCTGGAAGAGACGGAAGAAAGCCGGACGCTGACCGGAAGCCTTCAGGACGAGACCATCACTCTGAGCGGGCCCTTCTCGGAGAGCTCAGGCAAGGTGGGGCCCTCTCCGCCTCTTGCGCTGCTGTTGCTCAAGGGGCAGCTCGCCTTCAAGATAAGCCTTTGAAAAGGGCAGGTCCCCTCTGCTGTCCAAGGGTGTCAATGGTTGCTTTTGCCATTGTACTTTTCTCCCCCTTTAGCATGTAGCTGGGCTTACTTGCTTGAGTTATCTGAAATGATGTGTTCTCAGGTTAGCTTGGGTGTGAGGCCCCTGATTTGCACCCTGGCCCCATTTTGTGGCCTTTTTTGCTTGGGTTGATGTGGGTTAATTTCTGAAGTTGCTATGCTGTGATGTGTTTTTAAACCTGTGGGGTTTTTTTCCCTACAGTTTGAATCTGTTTTTCTCCCATATCAATTCAATGCTATCTGTTTTGTGTCATTATTGGGGGTTGTTGTTGTTATGCTCCTCTTTGCAAGCACCATTTCCCTCACTTTCCCCTTACCTTGCTACTGTGATTGGCTCTTAACCTCAGTGTGGGAGAAACAAGGGAGGGTAAAATCAGACACAGTTATAGTCAGACACCCCCCTAAATTTTAACACCCCCCTGACTTATCTGAGGGTCATAGAAAATGTAATGGTTTTTGGCTCAAAACCTGCCCTCAAAACCTGCTCTCTTTTCTCTCACCCTTTTGCTTTCTTTTGTGGCTTATCCTTATCCAATTGGTGTTCATTAGTCTCTGTTCAAATGAACAGCATGTTCAATGAATTCAGGAGCTGCCTTTATCATGTAGATTAAGACAATGAAGGTCAATTATGCAAAGATTACAGCCTTCAGCACAACAGAGCATTGATATACCTGTCTAGGGCTTTTTTTGAGTTTGAGGAAAAAACCCGCTTTTCCTGTCAGCAGGGAATTCCTTCTGATTCTTTGAGCGGACAGTGCTCGAGTCTCAATCCGCCTGGGTTGGAGCCAGCCGCCGGTCAGTGTTTTGGCAGGAGCGTGACGGCCCAGTCGTGTGACGCTCAAGCGAGGAGTTCGGATGGAAGCAGAGTCTTCAGATTGAGGTAAGCTGGAGTGGCCGGGAGGTGACATGTGTTTGACAGCTGTTCCTTTCAGAGGCAGGGAAGCCAGCAATTGCGTGCCTGTAAATTTAGGTAATGGAGTTCTAATTTACCTGGGAGATTGGCAAGCCTCCTTCGGAGCGATTTCTGCCCATCATGCAATTAGGTAATTAGGGCGATACACACTGCAGGAAGAAAACCTGGTTCCGTTGCTTTCCTGGGCGCACGGTGGCTGGGGGGGGGGGCGGTGCCTGCTTTCAGTCGAGGGCCCGTCGGGAGGGGCTACAATAATTGGACCAAATTAGACGGCGCACACCTCTGAAATGCTCTCCCGGCAAATGAGAAGGTTTGCAACTAGGTGGGCGTTGCCAGTTGATGAAAACAGCTGTGAGGGAGCAGCGAGGATCTGGCAAAACATGCCGCTTCCGTCCTTTCAATTTAGCACCTTACAAAGTGGGTTGGAGCATCTCACACTAACCGAGGCAGACTTCCTTTTCTGACTCGTCCGGGGTCCAGGGACAGCCCTTTTCACTAGAAAGGCAGGGTGTAAATTGACAGCGTAAATCTGCAGGGTTCCAAGCGCGGTAGCCCCGTCCCCCTTCCGTGACCGCACTTGCGACAGTGTGTGCAGGGTTTCCCAGGTGGCCCTTTGGCTAGACATCGACCAGCCCCAGATCTGCAGCTCAGTCCTACCCTGAACTCCTCGCAGATACCAATCTTCACAGAGCCCACAATATTATTAAATCGAAACTGTGGGAATCCGAATACAACCAACTCTTCTCCGATCTCAACCCTACATGTCCCCCCCCCTTTTTTTGGTCTTCTCCCTTCACTTGGTCGCCCTTCCAACTACTTTAGCAATCTGATCAACCCTACCAAGAGCTGAGCGTTCACGCTCGCAAGATTTAATATCTTTCCCTCAGCTGTCCATTCTGGCAGATTCTCCAATTCCCCCGCGTGATTGCAGATTGTGTCTTCATTGTTCCCAGTGGCCCACATATTACTTCATTACCCGACCCTTCAACCTCTTCGAGATGTACACTTGGAGCCCCTGTTGTCTTCTCTCCCTGGCTCTCCTACGGATCACTTACTCGTCCTTTTGAGTGACAACACTGTGGACACCACTAACGCAGTATTGGAATTTCTTTCTGCAGTCTCTAAAGGAAAACCCCCATCCTGACCCCATTCCCTTCCTTGTTTCCCCCCCCTTTCTTATTGGCCCCTCTTTTAACTTTTCCTCTGGGCAACGCAGCTACTGTGCTGGCTACTCTTATCATTGTTCCGTTATTTACCGTTTTTTAGTGCCAATTTTTGGAAATGGAATTGAATAGCGGGCGCAAGTCTGAGGAAGCATCGCGGCTCACATGGGGGCCATACGGCCTGGGGCCGAGGCCTTGGATCAGTGGTGTCAGCCTACCGGTTCGCTGGGCGGAGTTTCTTCGCTCGCTGGGAGGGTTTCCGTGGTGATCGGCAGCGTGCGTCGGCTTGGGAATGCTAGCACTGACGTGGAGGTGCTGGTTGGGTCCCCCTGCCTCGGCGCTACTGACGTCGCATTGATGCAACGGCGCACCTTGGATTGCATCCTCAGTGCTTCCTGGCACTGCCTGGCAGCAGCTGGGGCGGGGGCAGGAGGTCTTTCCCGTACCTTTCTGGTGACGCTGCCAGGGATTCAACTGGGGACTTGGAAAGTTCCAAAGACTGCTTCTGTCTGTCACTTTTGATATGTTCTGGAGATGACTATCCTAGTCGTCTTGGCTCAGCCTCTGTAGAGTCTGTGCTACTTCTGCCATGGGTCTAATGACCCTCCTTGGTCACGAGCTGTCCTCTAATTTTGGGGGTGGGGAAAGAACCGTATGACAGACAGTCCTGTGGAGGCCTTGCCTCTTAAACAGACCCGGCCCACTTCCAAAGGTGGACTTGGACATAATGTTTCACCGGGAGAAGAGAAGGACATGTCTCAAGCGGACATGATCCTGCTCTTCAAATACCTGAAGGGCTGTGCTGTGGAAGAAGGGGCAAATTTGTTCTCAGCTGCCTCTGAAATTGCAACCTGACCTAATGGCCTAAACTACAATAGAGGAGATTCTGGCTGGACACCAGGAAGAGCCACAGGCACTTGCTTGGGATGCTTCAAGAGGATTTCTTGCTACGAGGAGAGACCTTGTCAAATAAGCTCTGAAATTTGAAGCTTGAATATTCTAGTGTTCTTCAGTCTTGCTTGAAAGGATGCCAATGGGTCATTTTTTTTCTTTTCTGCCCACCCCTTCTTTTTCTGCGCTTTGGTGCTGCTGCCTTTCCCGGCTGTAATTCGCTTGGCTTGGTTGGTGCTGCGGCTACAGAATCGACTCACTTCTCCACCATGGCCTTAGATGCGAGGAGAGGCAGTGCTCAACGGCATGCTTAGCCTTCCCTCTTCCAAATGCCAGGCGCTTAAGTGCCTCGGTCTGTCGGCATTGTGCTGCATTTTAAATGGCACACAACCTTCTTTTATTGACATGCGTGAAATTAATGACAGGATTTGTTTGGGAGCGTAATGTCCCTTGTTTAGTTTTCCCACCGCATTTGCAAATTTGCTTTGCAAATTCTCATCTGTGAGCCGTTGGATGGCTGCAGAGCCTTGGAAATTTGCAGTGCTGGTGCTGGCCTGCTCGAGGAGTCCCCCCAACTTCCTTGCGGACTGATGCGCATAGACAAATCTCCCAGAGATTTGATGGTTATCTGAACGTAAATAAGGACTGTTTAAACCGATGTAGTGGCCAAAAGCACAATTCTAAGCATTGAGTCCGAACAACAGGAACTATTTCCATCAGAATATCTCCATTGAGACCTCCTTGGTTCAGATTCCGTTCTGCCCCGAACCCACTTGGTGGCTTTGGGCAAGCCTCTTCCTCTCAGCCTCGGCCTTCCCCATCCGCAACATCAGGATAATAATACTCATAGGGTTGTTGTAAGGGGAACCGTCAGGTAAAACGTGTGTAGTTCTTTGCACGCTCAGACATGCAAATGTTATACAAGTGGGCAGCTGCCATCTTTCGCATGGTGGGTTTGGAAGCATTTCAGTACTGAATTAACAGTATAAGCTGATTTTCAAACTAATGCTGCAATCCTATGCACGCTTTCCTGGGAGTAAGCCCCGTTGAACACAGTGATACTTACTTCTGAGCAGTGAGGCATAGGCGTGTGTAGCCCAATGGGAATCACTGCTGTAAAGGCAAGGAAATGTGAGAAAAACAGGCTGTGGATTGGGGAGTCCCCGGTTGAGTATTCCCCCCTCCCCTGCTGGAGCATCTGTAAGAGGGTTTGTCTTAGACAAGTCTCTTTGTAAGTCTTTGAATTCTACCTTTGAGGTTTCTTTGCATGACAGTGTTTGAGACGATGCACATAAAAGCAAATCAGTAAGTGCTCTATAATTTGTGAAGGTTCCAGAAGGCAATCTTTTCCGTTGGTTTGTTTTAAATGACTGTGCTTTCCTGGTTGTTTTCTCTCTCTTTTTTTTTTTTATCCCACCCTCCTCACCCTCTGGGCATAAAAAGCATGGAAGAACAAATGCAAATTGCAAATCAGCCGTTAGATCATCTGAACACAACTGAGCGCGACAGTTCAAGCAACGATCTTAAGAATAAAAGCGAGGAAGATCTGAAGCAGCTGATTATTCAGCTGAGAGCCCAACTCCAACACATTGGGCAAAGGAATGAGTGCGTAAAGCAGCCCCAAGGATTGGTGTTTGCTTTGGCTGAAAAAGAGACCGTGCCGGATCCTGACCCAGCCCTGTTGGCAAATGTGGAGGCAGCGCTTTCCAGGGGGGCACTGAAGGATTCAGCCACCCAGACGGTGTTGGTTCAGGGAAATGCCGTGAAGCTAAAACACGAGGGCAAAACCCTGACCTCTGAGGACAAAGCCCGGCGCCCGAGGCTGAGCCAGGAGTGGGAGCGCCATCAGCAGAGAGCCTGTGCGAAGGGCGAACCGCGGGAGCCCCCCCTGCACACCAGCCGCACCTTCAAAGTGAGTGTGTGACGGTCGCGCTGGCACTGGGGAGGCGCAGGGCGGCTGGAGGGTCTTGGGGTGGGGTCGTGCGGAGAAAAACCGTGGATGAGACGGATTGTCCAGTGGTTGGAACACTTGCAGGTGTTGTGCAATGGGCACTTGGCATTTGTCCAGGGACTGGTCACTGATCCACAGGCTTGTCCTGTTTTGCCAAAGCCGCAGCTCTGATGCAAGAGGACAGGCAAGCTATAAACATGCCAAAGCTTTTGCCGCCAGAATAATAATAATAATAATAATAATAATAATAATAATAATAATAATACATTTATTTATATACCGCCTTTCTTAATATCACTAGATTTCTCTAATGATTGAACTCAAGGCGGTTTACATAGGCAGACTTTCTCACAAACCCGAAGGTTTTTACAATTTACAGAATGTTCTATCTTCCAAGAACAACACTCCTACAGATCTTTCTTTCTGAATTTAGCCTTCTTTCTTTAGCCACCCGTCTGTCGTCTGCTGGCTGATGAGGCTTCCCTGCTGCCACCAGAGATGCAGCTGATTTCAGCACACTTCTCCTCCCACGAGGCAGCTGGAACTCGGCTTCTAATCAGCCGCAGTTTCCAAGGTCTGCTGCTCACAGAGACTTCCAGCAGTCCCGAGCTCACGACCTTGAGATCTTCAGGTGTTATCTTCGGGCAAACGGAGGCATTAACCCTCTCGGCTAAATCTTCTGTCCATGTTAAATGAGTGAAAGGTTTTCCAGGCTAAGTGCTGTGGTCTAAATTTTTGTGTGCAAGGAAACCAAACAAACCCCAAGAGTGGAACACTCAATGCTAAAAGCTAAAAGCTGTGAGGTAAAGGCTGAAAGCCAAAAACCAAGAGTGCAGGTTGCTATCTTTCAACCAAGTCCCACATGTAGGACCATCAGAATAACCTTTCTAGTTCTGCTGGGGTCCAACTTCCTTGCTCAGTAAATTGTAGCCAAATCATGGCTTTTGCCATTGGTTTCGCTCACTTCCATCCTCCTTTCTCACCTTGTGTGCCCTGATTGCCACCTTCCCTCACATATCCAGTTTTCAGCTTGTCAAAGTGAGCAACGGCAGGTTGCCCCCAAACTCAAATTGGGAAACCAGGCATGGCGCTTCAGACCTGCTGTGTAAGCAGATGATGGTTTGTAGTAACCATGATGTGCCTATCTTGGACGTCACAGCATACGGGGGGGGGGCACAGCTCTGATGGCCAAACCACACCATGGGTTGGCCAATGCAACCAGGCCATGGTGGCGGCCAACAGGATGCTCTTGGATGTTCAAAAGCACGGCAGGTGGAGAGAGCCACTCCTTTCCATATTGTGTGTCTACTGGCGGAAACTCAGTGCTGTACAGTTGGACCTCAGTTTCAATTCCCTCAGGGGAATTTGTTCACACACACACAGACCTACACCGTGGATATAGAAGCCGTGGATAATGAAATCTGCCGTTCTGTCCAATATTACCTCCAAATGTGACTGGAGTGGTTCTCTGGTAGCTTCCGGAGGTGTTCTGAAGCCTGCGGAGGCTGTGCACAACCTCTGTAGGCTTCAGGAAGTCTCCCTGATGTGACTGGAGAACACCTCAGGTCCAGCACTCCACCACGGTTTCTGAACCCGTGATTAGGTAACCCTTAAGTCCAGTTAAGGAGTCTGGACTTTTATTACAGGGTTTCCCCAAGTGCAGGTTGTGAGCCGCCACCCCCACTTGTAGTCTGCTCCAAATCAGAGCCATTCTGGAAGCATTGGGAGGGCCTGGGGGCCTCTTCCAGCTTGTGCTGGGAACCCTGTTGGCCTCCACCAGCCTCAGAATGGCCCATAGAAGTGCCCAGAAGTGCCTGCGAACTGGGCAAGAGGCACTTTTTCAAGTGGTGTTTCTCTTATATTTAGCAGGGGAGAATAATTGTCCCTCTTCACCCCTGTGCAGTTGGCTGTTGCTGGTGGTCTGCCTTTTTTTTTTTTTTAGATTGTGAGCCCTTTGGACAGGGAGCCATTTAATTTTATTATTATTACTATTTGCCTGTAAACCGCTTTGTGAACTTCGTGTTGAAAAGTGGTATATAAGGATTGATTGATTGATTGATTGATGTCCAAGATGCAAGTATCTAGTTGTCTTGTGTGCTCCGAAAGTGGCATCTGATGGGCCACTGAGATACAGGAAGCTGAACCAGATGGGCCTTTTACCTAATCTGGTGGGGCTCTTCCTGTGGAGGCCAGTAGAGTAGGTTGCCGGCCTCATGCAACCTGGATAGCCTCCCGATAATGTATGACTTGCCCCCCAAAAGAGGATTGCATTACAACCTACTGTATGAAGTGGGTTGCAGCATGGAAATAATTTGGGAACCACTGCCATACCAGGTATTTCTTGGTTCAGTCAAGTGAGGGGCTTGTTAAAGCCATGGGAATTACGCCATTCCTGGCGACAGAGCTTCCATTTGTCATGATTAGAGCTAATAAGCCCCTGATAGAACCTCACTCCCTGATTGTGCCTAACCTTTTTTTAAGAGCCACTGATGTTGATGGGTTATCACAACATACTGCCGCAAGGCATTTTGTCAGTTAATGGCGCATTGCACGAAGGAGAGCTTTTAGTTCCTTTCTTCCCTGAATCTGCAGGGTTCCTGGAAGGAGGTAAGAATTACTCTTTAAACTCCTATAGGAAGCTAATCTGAGGTTCTTGGAGATTTGATTTGCAAATAGGACTGAGCTGACTTTTTATGGGTCAAAGGAGGGAATAATGCAGGTTTTGACAGTTTGAACACCTGTGGCTGGATTTGATCAGGAAGAGGCTTTTCGTGGACGTGGCTGATGCTTCTCCCACTGACATTCTTTTCTTACCGTGCCCTGTGGCAGAGCGATTCAGGCTACCTGTTCAAAAAATCCCGCTTGCCCGTTCTGCTGAAATCATCGAGGTCATTGGGAAGCCTGCCTGGAACCAGCCGCGCAGACATGCACCTGCAGCACCGCATCTTCACCCTGGACGAGGATCTGAAGGGGAGACCCCCGCAGCCCCTGGAGGCCCAGGACGAACTGCAGCTGACCAGCTCCGAGTGTGAGGCGTCTGAGCACGACGCAAAATTAGTGGGAGGTGAGCAAGTGCCTGCGGCTGCAGACCATGTTCTCCCTCCCAGTGCACCTCTCCCACCTTGCGCATGTCTGCCCGCAGGCAAAATGCTCAAAAGAAGGCACATGTGCGAAGGTTAGCCAGGCTCACCGTCAGTTCTTGGTGTGTATCTGGGATGGATCCAGCCTGCCCCAGTGAGCCCAGGTGGTGGGATTCTGGTAGTTCAGCTTCAGACTCCAGGGGAAGAGTGTCCTATTTTTGAATCCTCTCCCCAGGCAAAAACCTTCCTGCTTGTGGTAAGCCAGGAAATTAAAAAAGATGGCTTCCCAACTTGTTTGAGCAAGTCTTATCTCCGGTATTTTTATTTTTTTTTTAACAGCAGCGGGCCAATTACCTCACAGTAAGACACCGCTGTAGGCCCAACGCTTGGCGCCTCAGCAGGGATAGCAGCCACCATTTTCTGTGCCTCATGGTGCCAAGGGAGTGTTTGCATGAGAGCGTGGCAGAAACGCCATCTGCTCTATCACGCGCCTTAACTATGCCGCCTGCCTCTGCGAAAGACGTGAGAGTTCTGCCTGCCAGGGATTTACCTCAGAAATTTAAGGCCACCAAGCAAGTTCACCCAGCAACCTTTGCAAGGGATATGATGCACTGTGACTAGGAGAGTGGTACTGGCGCCATTTGTGACAAAAAGTTACATTTAACGTTTCCTGAACCTGGATCTTCCAGTTCTAAGTCCAACTCCCGAACCACTACACTATCCTGGCTCTTTATTTGTGGGGAACAGTGGCTCAGTGAGGTCCAGGGGGCCATGAACTGACCCACTCCCCCTGTCCCAGTTTCCCTTGCTTCCTCTGTTCATGTGGCAGGAAATCCTGGTTTGTTTCAACCTCAGCTCCACAACCTGCACGGAGCCAGGGATGATAGCAGGAAATCGTAGGTCTCCATGTAATAGCTAAGCTGTCTCTTTTCGCCATTTCTGGCTCTTTTAGACTTAAACTCTCTTCTTCTCCCTTCCTTTCTCTAGTTGAGTCTTTGATCAAAATGGACAGCTCAGAAGCGGATCTGACCTTGGTCAGCGATGAAACCAAAGACGAGATGAGCAAGGACCAGATCACCAGCCAAGGTATCGGGGGATAGATGGCAATGAAGGAGGGGGCACACTTGCGGGCAAGGACACCAGCCAGGACAGGGACGTTCCCCAGCACTAACAAGCGGGCGAATCCAATGCCACAGTCGAGATCATGGTGGACAGCTCAAGTAGGGAGATCGAGGGGCCACATGGAGAATTCCCTGGTAACTAAGAACTGCCCCCTCGTGGCCTTTCAGGGCTCAAAACATTTTTGTTCTGTGCCTCTGTAGCAGTACTTGGGTTATAAATAGTTGCCATCCTCTAATTTGGTTGTACAGGTGGGCCCACGTATTTGCAGATCCTGTAGCCGAGGTTTCAGTTATCCACAGATTGGGGAGGCCCCCTTACCTTCCTTATTTTTTCTTTGGGTCACTAAAAGCCTTGCTGGGGGCGGGGGCAGGGGAGAACCCCATACATAACAGAGGGTTCCCTCTGCAGTTTCTGGTATTCACGGGAAAGCCGGGAACCCATCTCCCATGCCTATATTGTTCTTATTATGGATTTATTTATTGTTGTATATATTATATACTTTAATAATAATAATAATAATAATAATAATAATAATAATAATAATAATACTTGGATTTATATACCGCCTTTCTTAGGTCACCAGATTTCTCTAGTGACTATAACTCAAGGCAGTTTACATGGGCAGACTTTATTCAGAAACCAGAAGGTTTTTACAATTTATACAGAAATGTTCTATCTTCCAAGAACTACACACATACAGATGGATCTTTCTGGATTTAGTCCTTCTTTCTGGCCACCCGTTTGTCTTCTTGCTGGCTGATAAGCGGCTTCCCTGCTCCCACCAGAGAAGCGGCTGAACTTCAGCACAACTCCCCCTCACACAAGGCAGCCGAAGCTCAGCTGTTAATCAGCCGCAATTAACGAGGTCTGCCGCTCACAGAGACTTCCGGTAGTCCCGAACAGGCGACCTTCAGAGCTTCAGCTCTTATCTTCAGGCAAACGGCGGCATTAACCCTCTCGACTAAATCTTCTGCCCAAGAATAGACTAGAATTGTAAACTGCTTTGGGCATTTGCTCCGGGATAGGAAAGGCGGGATATAAATTTTTAAATAAATAAATAAATAAAGATGCTTTGGCACAGAAGATGGCGTAGCAGAGTCAGTAGTGCATGCCATGGAAGGCAAATTGTGCGTTTATCGGTGCAGAGGCAGAATAGGGTGGGGGAACGCGGGGGTGGGGTGGGGTGGGGTGGGCCTGTGAGGGTGGGCAGGATCAGCGGCAGTAGCGTGGGCAATATTCTGTCCCCCTTCCTGGGCTCGAACCGCCAACACAGGGCAATGTGGACTTGTGCCAGCTATGCAGGTCACACAGATCCACGTTGCCCCACTGTGGCTGCGACGGCTTGTCCCTGGGAAAGGGAACAAACATCCCCTTACCTGTGCCTATGCAAAAACGCGTAGGGTTAGGCTGCCCAGCTGCAAAATGTGACTTCTGTTCAAGCTTCGTCGTCTTGTGGTTGAAAATTGCAGCCCACTGTTGTTTTCCTGGAGTTAATGACCCCTTTTACCATCCGCAGTAGCTTTTAAGTACGGTTTACTTCATTAGCCCCAAATAGCAGGCCCCAGGAGTCCTGCCGCAGCCTCTTCAGAGCTGTGACTGGCCAAGGGACGCCAGGACTTGTGAGTGCCGCTTCGAATAAAAGTGATGAGATGTGTGGCCACCTCCTTGCGTGCCCCGTGCGGCAGAATGTTCACGAGTGCCTCCTCGAATGCTCAGGGTCTCGTGGAGATGGGGCTTTTCTCCATCTCTGTTCGGCTCTCTTAGTACATGACCAAATCAAATAATAATAATAAATAATTTTTGAATTAATTTTTAAAACATTAATTATTTAATATTAATAATAAATAATTATTGATATTAATAAATGTTGATGTTGACACTCTAGTCGCAGTATTGAGAGATTTCGGAAAAAAAACACTTTCTAGGTGTGAATGAAACCACTACATGCCGACTACAGAAAGCAGTGATTACTTGTAATAGCACTCATATTTTGAAAATATCTGTGAATGTCTTAGATCCTTGGGAATGATATGAAAAAGAGGCCAAATTCAGCAACCACCGTTTGGTGATCTATTTATAATATTATTATTAAGAGAAATGCATGGCCTTTGGAGAAAGAAAGCAACAACCCACCATCATTGTCATGGTTGAACGAGGTGCAATCCACAAGGCCAGGGGTCCCAAACATTTGCCTGGCGGCTCCTTGACCTACTTGGCCACTGGCCATGGTTCCCCATTAGGGCTACAATTGTATAGGGCAGTGGGTTTTTCACGGATTCGACAGCTCCCCTGTTTCTCCAGCTCCCTGGGGAAACAGTTTGGGAACCACCACCCTTAGAAAATGTATCTGGCCAGGGTAGGCATTGACAAGAGAACAGTTGAACAACTGCAACAAACTGCACTACTAGGAACATTGAACATTAGATGGCAACATCTCCCAACTCTTTGGTAGAGTTTGAGCTAGGGAGCATGCAAAAGTCCCATTCTGAACATCTGGTGTGCTGTGAAAACAGAGGTATTGTCCTTGATTGCAGAAATACGGGCATTCCTGTTGTGGAACAATAATGTTCTAGCTTTCAGGCAGAAGCAGTTGTCTTATGTGCGTGGTTTTAATTTTCAGGAACCACGTCTAGCACCCACGAGCCAAGCCTGACCTCTTTGAAAGGGCACAGTCCCGAGTTGGGCATGCTGGAGAAGCGAGTTGTGGATTCTGGCACAGCGTACTCTGGCTCCAGGAGTCTGCTCTCCGTCAAGCCGAGTGGAACCAGGACGGACGTGCTTGACGACAGTGAGACAGTCGATGACGTGGAAGAGTTGCGGCGAAGGGTTAAGGAGCTGAAGTCCGAACTGGTCACGTACAGGCAGATGGCGACTCACGCGCGGGCCACAAAGCCGTGCGATATTTTCAGGATGGTTCGGAGCGATGGGGAGTTACCTGCAGACAGTGACTTTTTCCCGATGTTGGATGCCAGCCAGCGCGGGGCACAGACCATCGCAGGCGCCCCCCGGCACGTGGAAATTCCAGTCCCTGGTGAGGATCTGACACTGTGTGCCGTGGAGAAGCCAGACAGAGCGACAGTAGAAAAACTGAAAGCGATGCTGCTAGAGAATGAGGCCGAGCTCGAAAAAGAGCAGATCGCAAACATGCACCTCCTGGACGAGGTTTACCGCCTGCAGAGCAAGCTCACGGGGGCTTCCCCATCAGGGTGAGTAAGGCTGAGATGTGTCTGTGGAAGGGACTTGCAAGGATGTGGAATGGGGTGACGCCAAGACGCAAAGGCTTCTGGGAGATAGTTCCTTCTGGGCTCCAGGCAGACTCACAAGGCGTCCTGATGAGACGGCTTATGCACCCTTCAGTGCAGCCATTCTCCACCTTTTTCATCTTACGCACAATGAAAAGGTGCTAAAATTGTCAAGTGACACCAATTTTGGACAACTGCAAGGCACGCCACACTGCCAGCTGGGGACTCTCGTCCTTCAGTGGCCCTGCTAATAAATAACATGAAGGCATGCCCAAGGGTTTTCCAGAGGATGTCTTCTTTGGATGAGACCCGCAAGACCGAATGAGTGTCCCACTCTTGTCCTCCTCATGTGCTTTTTTGTGGCTAAGGTTGGATTGGCCAAAAGATTGGCTGCCAGATCAGATTGGCCTTGATTTGACCCACCGTGGTCATCATAAGTGAGTGGGGGGGGGAGAGGATTGGGGAAGGGCTGGAAAAAGTCATTCTCCACTTGGCCCACTTACTGGGTCAGTCTGATTTCTGGCGGGCCCCACAGAGCCTCCAGGGAAAACCTGGGTGATGAGAAGATGGGATAACTACTTGCCTCAAGCCCTGAGACTGTTCAGTCATCCGAGAGCTCCTCACTGCCCTACGAAGAGCTGAGCTTCTGCAGCTTGCAAGCTAAACAGAGGGTGACATGATTGAACATCTTTTTTCTGTTTTTTTTTAATGCCTGTCCATGACAGGGTGGGGGGGGGCACACGAAGGCTGAGATACCCTCATAAGACCCTCAAGTCTGGGGCTGCCTTTTGATGAGAAATGGATCATGTTATTGGCAAATATATTATTTCTTTCAAGATCGCCTTTTTCTAAATCCTTGTAAAGCAAGGTGGGTCCCTGACAGTGTGTCATTTCAAAAAGTGTGTCCAGGTGCTAAAATGTTGTATTCCTCAAAACACCAGCACCAGGGGGCACCCGCTAAAACTGAGGGTTGGGAGAGTTAAAACAGATAAAAGGAAGCACTTTTTTACCCAGCGGGTGGTTAGTCTGTGGAACTCTTTGCCACAGGAGGTGGTGATGGCATCTGGTCTGGATGCCTTTAAGAGGGGATTGGACAGATTTCTGGAGGAAAGGTCCATCGTGGGCTATAGGCCATGATGGATTGTGCAACCTCCTTACAAAGGTGGTGGGCTACTGGTACCGGGTGCAAGGGAATGGCAACAGGATGCAACAGGATCTTGTTGTTTCATGCCTCCCTGGGGCACCTGGTGGGCCGCTGTGAGATGCAGGAAGCTGGACTAGAGGGGCCTTTGGCCTGATCCGGCAGGGCTCTTCTTATGTTCTTATGTTCTTATGTTTGAGATCAGGAATCCTGCCGTCTTGGCTGTGGCCAAAAAGTGTGTGAGTGTGTGGCGGGAACATTTGGATAGGGATACTTGTGCACTAGTGCAACCATGTGGTTCTTCCCTGTGATCCAGACCCCTGTAGGTTCCTCCCGGCTGCCTCCAATCCCCTCTCTGCTTCTGTGAACTCTCTGAGCAACCAGAGAGTTCCCTCCCGCCCCCTTTCCTTTTTGTTTATCTTTATCTCTCACTCCGCAACGTCTAGGTATATATTTTGTTTCTTGGCATTGTTTTCTACACCCCATCTAGGTCTGGGGAAATTAGATTTTTATTAGTACATGTCAGGCTTGTGGAATACAATACGATGTGGGGGAGGAAGAGCGCTCTATAAACAAAAGGAGAAATGTACAAACAGGGACGACGGAGTAAAATATTTCATGAAATCCATTACAAAAATCTGCTGTATTTATTCCCCTGTTAAAACGGGGGGAGCGGTAAAAGCAGGTTTTGATTGGGTGCACTTCGGGATATCTGCTCGGGGAAGTGAAATTGGTTCTAACGCTGGATTCTCGCCATATTCGCTGCACTGCTGTTGCCTCCTGCCTCCGCACCCTGTGCCAGGGAATAATCAAGAAAAGGAGACACGTGTTTTGAAAACAATCGTTAATGTTATAGAGAAAACGTTTTTTAAAGGGTGTTGTTGCTAAATTGATTGTACTTAGTTTAAAACAAAAAAAAAACCCTCCTAATAATTCTGCACTAAATCTCATCCTGTGTGTAATAGATTTTTGAGTGTGTGTGTGTGTTTTTTTTAATTTTCTTGGAGAAAGAAATTTCAGTAAAATGGTTGGGTTTCTGCGATCCCACTGATGCACACATGATTAATCCCTTTGGCATTCCATTCTTCAGCAAGAGAGGGCAAAAGGAGGGGGTCACTTCTCTTGGAGTGAGCTGAAAATAGTAGTGCTAGTTGACTCCTGGCTGACTCGGGCTTTGACTGCTTTTATTTAACATGGTTTTTGGGATCAGCGCAGAGGCCCAGACCAAACCCCAGCGGAAACTGAGACACAGTGTAGTAACACAGAGGGACTTTGTGGTTAGAGTCCTCTTCTTTCCTTTAGGTCGGACTCCCTGCTCCCGTTGCCGGCCAGCAAGCACTCGGGCCGGCGCCAGAAATTCCAAGAGAGCCACAGTGTCTGCGTGAGCTACCGCCAGCACCTGACCAGCGTGGGCCGGGCATTTGAGGAACTGCTGCGGGAGAGCGAAGTGGACTATTTTGTGGCCGAGGGCTTCCGCGAGCAGCTCAGCCAGAGCATCCAGCTCTTCGAGAGGCTGGCCAAGCAGTGCCTGTACGGTGAGTGATGCACTCCTCCTCTGACCTCCACAGCCGCTGGTCTCGGGGCTTTGGGAGGGCGCTGCGTTCCTGTAGCCCGAGGGGGCAGCTTCGGTGCCATCGCCGCTTCTCGCCCTCTGTTGGCTCCGTTCGTGGCTTGATTCTCTGAGGAAATGGATCACCAGTTCTCCTTGCAGATATTTTTGGGAATCTGACTAGAGGAGGAGAAAAATGGTTTATTTTATGCATTCCTGCATTTTAACTTTGCCCCAATCCAAAGGAGCTCAGGGTGGCATGTGGCAGTGGCTCCCAGACTTCTCTGGGTCACGATGCCCCCACAGCCTCTTTCCTCCAGTTCAGCTGGGCACCACCATCTCGGATCTTGTGAAAACTTGAGATCCAAGATGGCGGTGCCCAAAGCTTGTGCGATTTTGTAAGATCCACGATGACGGTGCTCAAATCCCATGAGATTTTGCAAGGTCCAAGATGGCACCTGGGAGCAGGTTGGAGGGGCTACCAGAGACATCCTGCTGTGGCCCTGTGAGTGCCCCACAGCTCCCTAAGGCCTCGGGACCACACTTTGGAACCTCCTGGCATTTGGAGTTCTCCTGCCTGTTTTTTCCTCATGACAATCCCGGGAGGTGGCTTCACGGATAGAGCAACCGGACCATGGTCACCCCCAAGATTTGAATCTGGAGCTTCCTCGTTTTGTGCCTTCATCCTGTTGACCTCTATGCCATGGTAGTAGTTTTCTCTAAACAGAGGAGGGTGCACCTGTCAGCTCTGGACCTGAAAGTCCAAACTGGTGTTTTTTTTGGGGGGGGGGGAGATTTTTCTCTGAAGTTAAAAGCCTTCAGGGGCTCAAAGTGCCATCTTGTGAGGAGCAGGACCAGCAGAGCCTTCAGGTCAGCAGAAACCCCCTTCTGCAGCCATTATCACGGGGAGGGGCAGGGGACACCCCCCCCCACACACACACACCTAGGAACTGATGTTGTTTCGGTTGCTGCTCCCAACAGAAGTTCAATTTGCAGAGGAATCTCCCAGCCAGTGTGGCCTGGCAAACATCCACAAGGAGACTTGAGTGTATTCAATTATCATATATCAAGCCGCTTGCATTGGAAATCAGTTTTCGCCGACAAAGAAACATTAAAATGCTTTTCTGTTCAAAATCAGCAGATGGTATCATATATACTAATGATGCTGCTGACAGCGGAGACAATTCCATATATCTTTGCACAACAGGGTTGCGCTGAATCACAAGTGAAAAATGAAAAGGCGGCCTGGTGCGGAATGCTCAAGCAGGCGGAGAATTGGACCGGGCGGGAGTGACAGCCGCGGGACCACCGTCTTGGGGAGGGGCTGTGGAGGGGGGGTGCAGATTGTCTATCCATCTGCCTGTAGATTGACTACTATAAGCTCTGCCCCGGTCGATACAGAGTGAGCTGGCACAACCTAGCGTTTCAGCGAGTGCATTCTGAATCGGGACCTCCCCAGTTCTCATCCCTCCCCTGCTGTGAATCTCAGGCAAGCCAGCCCCGCTCTGCCTCAGTGTTTCCCATCTGCAAAATGGGGATGATAAAACCTACCTTAACAGAGTGGTTGTAAGACCTTAAAGGTAAAGGTTTCCTCATGACCGAATGGTCTAGTTGTGACCGACTGTAGGGGTCTCATGCTCCTCTCCGTTTCTAAGCCAAAGAGCCGGACTTTGTCCGAGGACAAGCTTCCGTGGTCATGTGGCCGGCATGACTCTATGCAGTAGTGCACGGAACGCCGTTACCTTCCCGCCGAAGTGGTCCCTATTGATCTACCTGCATTTAGGTGCTTTCGAACTCCTAGGTTGGCAGGAGCTGGGACAAGCAACAGGAGCTTACTCCGTCACACAGTCTTGAACTCCCAACCTTCCGGTCAACAGCTTTAACCTGCAGTTTAACAGTTTAATCGGCAGCACCACCACGTCCCTTTGTAAGACATTACCTCAAGGTAGTACACCTGGAACAACATGCACACTCATGTATGCAGATAATAACCTACAAATAGTTGTTATCAGTCGCCAACTATAACTTATGATTTTTCTAAATTTATATTGATTGGGACCTGGGTCTGTTGAGGACTGCCTGCTACCACATAAGCCTTCCTCAGTCAGGCTGTGAAAAGAGGCCTTGCTCCAAGCGCTGGAGGCACCAAAAATAGGAGCAGGGTGCCTAGCAGCTGCCTAGCGCGATCTCCCAGGGAAAGGCCCACCAAGTTCCCAACGTGTACCCCTTTCAGAACACTATAAAAACGTGGTTTGGTTTCTGGTGGGTGATTTTTCTTTTTGTTGCCTGCTGATATTCAGCTTATTCTTTGCCATAATGAGATGCCTGGATTTTTAAATATATATTTCATGATGTGTATTGCTGTAAATTGTGCATTCTGTTTCATTTGATGTTTGCTTTTTATGTTTAAAGTCTCTGTGCAACCTAGGGGTGCCCTTTTCAGGAGAAAAGGTGGGATACTCTCTCGCTCTCGCTCTCTCTCGCTCTCGCTCTCTCTCTCTCTTGCTCTCTCTCTCTCTCTCTCTCTCTCTCTCATATATTCATTAAACCCTGTCTCTTCCTGGAAAAACCCAAGGCTATTGCTTCACAATCAAATACACTTTATTTGATGGATAGAGAGACTAGATGGAAGTTCTTTTCCTCTCTTGCATAACACCAGAACCAGGGAACATCCACTAAAACTGTGGCCAAAGAGTCAAAACAAAAGAACGTATTTCTTTACCCAGCAAGTAATTAGTCTAGGGAACTCCATGCCACCACATGTGCTGATGGCATCTAGCCTAGAGAGGTTACAAACCCTGATTTTAGTTGGTTGTTAGCTGCCTTGAGTGCCCTTTGGAGAGAAAGGCAGAGTACAAATCTAATAAATAAAGGATGATTATATGCCACCTCTGGTTTTCAGAGGTTGCCTTTCCCTGAGTGTCAGATGTCTTGTGTGCTCCCTGAGGCACCTGGTGGACCACTGTGAGATACAGGAAGTTACACTGGATGGGCATTTTGGCCTGACCCAGTGGGGCTCTTCTCATGTTTTCACGTCCTTACACATCGCCATCAGAAAGCCACCGCAGCTCAGAGGAAGGTGAATGAGGAAGCCCAGCCAAACTGAATGCCAGGCGTGCAATGAAAGTGAAGCACAGAGAGAGGTGAAGTGAAGCACTTTCTGGAGCAGGGAGTATCCCTGGCCTGGGGGGGCAGCCCCAGCTGTTCGGGGTCCCTGGAGAGCGCTTTAGAAAGAGCCCATGTGCATGCCAGCTCCCCTCTTGTGGACGTAGCTGGGCACAGGGTAGGTGACCCGCTCTAGCCCGGGGTTGTGGCAGGGAGGAGACCTGCGTCTCCTTTCCTGTTCCTTCCCACACTTCAGTGGACTAGTGTGCCACCTTTTATTATTATTATTATTATTATTTATTGTCATTGTGTTACACAACGAAATTCACTGACACCCGGAGACCAAACCAATACACACACTAAGTTCCCGACAATCCCCCCCAACCCCCCATACCATCCACCCCCTTAAAATTCCTCTTCTAAACACAAACATCCACACAATAGACAATTGTACAGTCCGACTGCCCCTATCTACTGATACTTAAGTTCGTTGTTCAATGCTGTCATGGCTCTAGGGTAAAAGCTGTTTATAAAACGTGCCGTCCGAGTCTTGATGTTCCTATATCTTCTTCCAGAAGGCAACAGTTCAAAAAGGTTGTAAGCAGGATGAGAAGAGTCTCTAAGGATATTATGTGATTTCTTTAAACAGCGGGTGGCGAAGATGTCATCAAGGGTGGGTAGCTGAAGCCCGATGGTATACTGGGCCACTTTAATAATTCTCTGTAGTGCCTTTTTATCACCTTCTTTGTGTGGCTGTGAGATCCGGGCCGTCCTTTTCCTTCTTCGTTTGGGAAAGTCGCCCAAAGGTGGAAACAGGGCAACCAGTCATCTTGCGCACAGTTGCAAAGGTTCATCTTTTTTTTTTTTTCCCCTTCGCAGGTGAGCCCTCAGGTTCCGAAACGACTCCACTGCGTAGCCTCACACCAAGGTATGGTGATTCGTTCTATTTCTACAGCTTTTCCTTTCAGCTTGAGAGCCCAGCCCTGTCCTCAGACACGCAGGGTGACCTATGAGAGTTGACCTTGAAGGAGAGGCGGCCAGTAGCCTCCAGTGATGTGGCCGGCCTTGGGTTTGTCATGCATTTGTGGCTGCTCAGAAGTCCAGCGGAGCACATGGGCTTGGTAGTCCTGCAGTCCCAGCATGTGGACAGACAATTCGTAGTGCTGCTTTTGTGGTGCCCTTCAGTTTCGGGCAGTGGAATTGGCATGTTTTGGCCGACCAATGCACCAGGATCTCGGCTGATGACATTGGGAGCACCGGCTGTGTGGGGGTCGGGGGGGGGGGAAAGAGAGGTCCTGAATCCAATCTGGATTACACTGCAGGGTGCCTGTATGGTTGCCTGCATGTATTGCCCCCTGGGGCAATTAGCAGCCCATGGAAAGAGTATTTTTGATTGGACAAAAAGGTTGGCGGCTGTTCAGTTTTGTAAAGTAGCAGGTGGCACACAGTGTGATGTTGAACGCATGTAGCATAAACGTTAGCGCCACCTACGATCATAGAGGTTCAGGGACTGAGATGTGAACGGGGGCTTCCCCGGTGCAAATCCTGCCCCAAATCTCACTCACTCAGTGGCCATAGGCAGACTTGGCCTCAGTCTTCTGCATCTGCAGTAGGGGGATAATAATAGTTCCTTACCTTGCAGGCTCGTTGAAAGGATTCCAGGGCTAGGTGAACCACTTTGAATGCTCAGAAAGGGCATCTACGAGTATTGGAGGGTTTTATTTTTCAACCCCAGTTCTTTCAGTAGTACACAGAGACGGTGCCTTTGTTACCTTCAGTCGGCATAAGTTGCCATTAGTGCCATGCTGCGGCATCTGTCGTGTTCATGCTGAGACCACTCTGGATCCGCAAGAGCTGCGTGTGGAGTAAACTACCTAAGGGCACCAGCTTCGGAGGAAGGGTGCACAGATCCAGCTTCATGGGCACGGACTGTCTGCCGCACAGTCACTCTTGTTCCAGAATTGGTTGGAATGCACTCCCCCCCCCCCGCAAGTCATTTATTGGGAATTAAGCTCAGGCTGCAGTGCTATGTGCCCTTAAAAGGTAAAGGTAAAAGTTTCCCCCCGACCGAATGGTCTAGTTGTGACCGACTGTAGGGGGTGGTGCTCATCTCCGTTTCTAAGCCTGTAGAGCCGGCGTTTTGTCCGTGGACAAGCCTCCATGGTCA
Source organism: Lerista edwardsae (assembly GCA_029204185.1). Classification (NCBI taxonomy): domain Eukaryota; kingdom Metazoa; phylum Chordata; class Lepidosauria; order Squamata; family Scincidae; genus Lerista; species Lerista edwardsae. Next base: position 83,591 of record JAJKFI010000417.1, read on the forward strand.
TGTGGCCAGCATGACTATACGCCGTAGCGCACGGAATGCCGTTCCCTTCCCACCAAAGTGGTCCCTATTTATCTACTTGCATTTTTAGTGCTTTCGAACTGCTAGGTTGGCTGGAGCTGGGACAAGCGACAGGAGCTCACTCCGTCGCACAGTCTTGAGCTCCCAACCTTCCGGTCGGAAAGCCCAGCAGCAGCGGATTAACTCGCTGCGCCACCACGTCCCATTATGTGCCCTTACCTGGGAGTAAGTCCTATAGAACTCAGTGGGATCTACTTCTGTGTAGGCATGCCTACGATTGCTTTGTAAGAGGAGTCCGTGTCAGGATTGTTGGCTGAAGGGAGTCGTCCTTTCCTAGGGAAAGAGATTTTAAAAAAGATTTTCAAGCAGAGGCTCAACAGGCACCCCCAGGAGATGTGCTAAGATTTCCCGCTACAGGCAGGGGTGGACTAGATGACTTAGCGGGTGTGTTCCGGCTCTATGATTCTACGACTAAATGAAATCCAGGGCATTTTCAAATGGTAAGAGCTGCCCTTCCTACCCTACACTAAGAAATCCCTCCCTCCCCTTCTTCTTTCTTTTTCTCTAGCTTGGCTGACTTCGAAGTGTTGGAGAAGTTGTCCTCCTTGGAATCTGCCAGGCCAAAGCAAGAAGGCACACAAGAGGGGGAGAGAGTAGAACCAGCCGTCGTGTCAACCCAGTTCCCCCCAGGTAACACTCTCTTTCCCACCCAGGCAGGGGCGGAGCCAATGGAAGTGTAGCCCAGTGCAGGGAGCAAAATGTTGCCCCGGAAGTGACGTCACAGTTGTATTTTCGTGTTCTCGGGGTTTTTGGCCATAACTTTTGACAGAGTGTAGGCATTGCCCTCTAGTTTGTTTCCCTTCCAATGATCTGTAACATGATGGTATTACTCATACATACCAAGATTTTCACAATTTTGGCCACTAATGTCAAGCTCAGCTTGTTGCCCCCCTAAAGCTTGTTACCAGGTGCAATCGCACCCGTCTGCACTTCTCTAGCTACTCCCTGCACTCAGGGCGTGCTAAATGCGTTCCATGTTCCAGATACTTTTCTGTCGCACACCTTTGTCCTGATGCATTTGCAGCTTGTTTGGTTCTTTATGGCCCTCCATCTTGTTCTTTAGAAAGAGAAACAAAGGAGTTGAGAAAGAACGTTAAAAAAAATCCAAACCGTTGACAGGTAATGTTTAAATTAGTCGGCTTCTGCCTTTGTACAAAACAGGGTAGGGTTTCCTTGGGATTAGAGCGTGCTCCATAATTCATAGCGGGAGTGGGGCTTGACCTGGAAATGGACACCGGTGTGCACTGGTCTGTTCTGCTGCGGCTCCGTGGAAAGCAGGTGGCTTTGGGAGAAACCCTCTGGGAAGGTAAAGTCGCTGGGTTTTGTGGAACTGCCCCATGACACAGACAAAGGCCCGAGGATTTCTTGACCAATGCAGACACGTACAGCTGGTGGTGGAGAGCCTGAGAGCCATAAAAGACAATATCCAAGGTATTTGGGCTGAAACTAGTCGTTGCCAAGCGTCTTATTTGTGCGTGTGCATTAACAGGAATGCGGGATTTCTCGCCTGCCGCCGTATTGTGGGCTTATGTGGTGCTATCCAAGCATGTGGCCAGAGCTGACTTAAGCATAGCCCCATGGGTGCTCTGGTCTGAATTTCAACAGTAAGGAGAGATGAGAGGAAGAGAAAGGAAGGGTAACGTGTCAAGGGAGGGGAGGGGTGAGACAGTGAATGGCCCTGTGCTTAGACTCAGTTGGACAGGAGGGCCGTTTTTCAGAAAGGGGGAGACGTTGTCATGATGTCGGCGTGCTGGCGAGGGAGGTGAGGCAGAGTTGTTGAGGGGTATCTGAAAGACCACACGCTTGGACTGGCGTTTCCGTTTATTAGCGGAAATAAAAGGAAGCCTGTGAAAAGGGGCGTGAGTCTGGTGCCTGCCCTGCCTGCCTCTGTGCTTGTCTTTAATCCTCCCCTTTGTGTCGGGATCTCCAGGGCCGCTTTCTCACAGGCAGAGCTGCCTGTTATTGCTATTAATGCATATGCACATTTTTATAAGTGGTTTTTCACCCACCTGGAAGATCCAGGTTCAAATCCTGGCTCAGCCACAAAGCTTCCTGGGAGACCGGGGGCCCGCCACGCTCTCTCGGCCTCGCCTGCCTCACAGGATTGTTGCGAGGGCCAAAGGAGGGGGGGAGCCGTGCACACCAACCCGAGCCCCTGGGAGGAAGGGTGGGGCGGAAACTCGGAGAATGGTGACCGCGCCCAGCGTCTCGCGGCTCTCCTTGCAATGCCAAACTGACCCGGCTGCTCGTCTTCAGCGCTCTTAATGGAGCACCTCCAGGAAATTCGGATGCTCCGGCACCAGCTCGAGGAATCCATCAACACCAACAACCGCCTGAGGAAGCAGCTGGAGAGCCAGGCGGCGGACACGGCCCAGGACCCAGGTAAGCCGCTGATGAGTTGCCCTCCGCTGCTCGGAGAGCCGGGTCTGTGGAGGGGGGCCGCTTCCCAGCCCAAAAGGCAAGCAGTGATCTGGGCTTGGCGCGGATCCCCCCGAATCTGGGTGGGTGGGTGGGTTAGCAGACACGCAACGATTTCCGTGGGTGCAGGGGTCCATTCCCGAAGCTTGCAAAATTACTTACCTGGAGCTTCCAAAGACCTTTCCTGGGTGGTGCTGGAGCGGCAACCCACCATATTGGCCTCCGTGGACCTCGGAGTGGCCCACAGAAGCTTCCAGAAGCTGTTTCTGGTAAAGCCGGAAGTTGTCCTTGGAAACCAGGAGGTTTCTACACGGTTCCATAGAACGGACGCCCTTTTTGTAGACTTCAGGGGGGCGTCCAAGGGTAGCCAAGCATCAGCTTCGGTACTTTCAAAGTGGCTACGGACAGCCGTCGAAGATGGCCTTCGCTAGGAGAGCAAATCCCAGGGGGGGGGGATGATGGCACGTTCCATAAGGGGAGCAGCCACCTCGGCAGCCTTCGATGGGTACGGCTCGCTAGCAGAGGTTGGCAGGGCAGCAGCCTGCTCCTCGGGATACACCTTTGCCAAGCATTACAGCGTGGACGTTGCTGCTTCTGCCGAGGCGAGCTTCAGCAGGGAGGTCCCGCAGAGGGTGGTGGGAGTCGAGGCGGGGAGCCTCACCTGGTCTGCCCCTTCAGTCCAGCTCTGGTACATCCCATAGGTCTCAAATGCCAGAATAGGAATTCTCAAGGCAAGGATTTCCGGTGTTTCTTTTAGGGCTCTTCTCCCCTGCATTTGAGAGTTGCAATGCTTTTGTGCATCATAAGGACATAAGAAGAGCCCTGCTGGATCAGGCCAAAGGCCCACCTAGTCCAGCTTCCTGTATCTCACAGCGGCCCACCAGGTGCCCCAGGGAGGCATGAGACAACAAGATGCTTGCATCCTGCTGCCACTCCCTTGCATCGTTGTTTCTCACCCATCCATTTTGTAGTTTGAAATGGGTGCCATCCGCAAATGGCCCTTCTGTAATTTACACTGTAATTTACAGTGATGGAAAAATGCATATAAATGCCCTGGATTTGTGTTCTCTATTTACGGGCTGCGTCGGGAAGGTTCTTGCCAGGAGGCCACACCGGAATCTGTTCCAGCCCTTTTTACGGCTCCCTAAAGAGTTGGAGAAAGGACAGCTGCTAATGCAGTGGGCGTAGATTATCTCCTGGCCGCCATCCGTCTTTTGGGGACTTGAGCAAATGTAGCGCTGCGGGATGGGAGGCTGTGCAGAGACCAAAAGGCCTGGGCTGCTGAGCTGCAAGGAAGAGAGAGACTTGCCTGCGCTTTATACTCTGAGGGCTGAACGAGATGAGAGAGTGGGGGGTGTTTCATTGGACCCCCCCCTTTTTCTTTGAAGCTGAAGTTTCTTGCCATTGAGTCCAACTCTTAGGATTTCAGTCCCAGTTCAGTGTTTCGCCTTGACTCAGCTGCGGATGTTCTTGCGTCAGTGCGAGAAGGTGCAGTGTATGGACTGGGAACAGTTGGATGAAACTGGGAACCCTGTAAAAGTGCCAGGGAGCTGGACTGGGCATTTGCTTCCAAGCGGAGCTGCATTCAGGATGCCAGTGGAGACCTTCAAAATGGCACCCACGAATAGAGTGGGTAGTTTTAAAATACCTGTTGGAAGCTCCTGAACGTCTCCTCTCGGATTCTGAAGCTACTGATGCTATTTGCATGCACCATTTTGAGTGTTTCTACTGCTGGCAGGTTAGTTACCCATCCCTACCTATTGAGCCCACCAGATCATGACTCCCTATCCACAGATTGGGTAGCCACAGGGATTTCCAGGAACCTAACCCCCCCCCATGGATAACGAGGCTTGACTGTACTCATAAGCTCAAGAAGGACCAAAACATCAGTGATTGGGCAATGAGACAATGAGACTGACATCATGCAAGCAGTTGAGGACCACCTTGCTAGTGCACATTTTTTTTTGGGGGGGGGGGTTCTCTCACAGCTGTTTCACGAGCTGTGAGTGCGTCTTGGAATTAAGTTCCTCCTGAACTAAATGCCTCGGAACCAAATGCCAGGTAGGCGAGTTAAGCAGCTGTGCGAGTTCAGCAGCAGGGTGAGGAAGCCAGGGCCCCAAAACACTGCCTGTCCTGGATCGCTGTCTGGAGGCGGTTGGGGGCTGGATGTGGACGAAATTAAATCCGGATAAGACGGAGGTGCTTTTGGTTCGGAAATCCACAGCTCGGGTATTGGACTATCGCCCTGCTCTGAATGGGGTCGCACTTCCTCTGAAGGAGCAGGTCTGCAGCTTGGGGGTTCTCCTGGATCCACAGCTACACCTGGAGTCCCAGGTGGCGGCGGTGGCCAGGGGAGCCTTTGCTCAGCTTCGGCTGATTCGCCAGCTGCGGCCGTCCCTGAGCTGTGCGGACCTGGCCACAGTGACCCACGCCCTAGTGACATCTAGATTAGACTATTGCAATGCGCTCTACGTGGGGCTGCCTTTGAAGACGGTCCGGAAATTACAACTAGTACAGAACGCGGCAGCTCGGGTGGTTGCTGGGGCACGTCGGTTTGACTCTGTCGAGCCGCTGCTTCGGCGACTACACTGGCTGCTGGTTCTGTTCCGGGCCCAATTCAAGGTGCTAGTTTTGACTTTTAAAGCCCTTTACGGCTTGGGTCCGGGGAATTTGAGGGACCGCCTCCTTCCATATAATCCTACCCGTATTCTTAGATCCTCTGGGGGGGCCCTTTTGACTGTGCCGCCACCAGGAGAAGTGAGGGGGCGGCGGCCAGGAAGAGGGCCTTCTCGGTGGTGGCCCCCCAACTTTGGAATACCCTCCCCTTAGAATTGAGAACTGCTCCCTCTTTGTTAACATTTCGGCGGGGGCTGAAGACCTTTTTATTTCAAAAAGCTTTTAACTGTGGACATAACAGGCTGGCTGGCTGGCTGGTTTGTTACATTTTTATATTTCATACCTTATGATCCACTGGGCTTGTTGTTTTTAAATTGTACTGTTCTGTTTTTTGTTTTATTGTATTGTTTTAATATTGTTTTTAAATTGCTTTTTAATGTTAAATTTTATATTTTATTGTATTTTTTATGTTGTAATGCCGCCTTGGGTGCCTTCGGGCAAAAAGGCGGGATAGAAATCCAATAAATAATAATAATAATAATAATAATAATAATAATAAAAGCTTTTTAAAATATATTAGGAATAGGAAACCTGCCAGAGAGGCAGTTGGCCCGCTGGATGGTGAGAGAGGGAAAGGGGAAATAAAAGGGGACTTGGAGATTGCAGAGAAATTAAATGAATTCTTTGCATCTGTCTTCACAACAGAAGACACTGCCTGAACCGTCTCTTTTGACTAGGGAACTAAGTCAGATAGAAGTTAAAAGAGAAGACGTGTTAGATTTAATTGATCAAGATAAATAAGTCACTGGGCCCAGACGGAATTCACCCAAGAGTTATTAAGGAGCTAAAGAATGAAGTTGCTGATCTCTTGACTATAATAAGCAACTTGTCCCTTAAAACTGCCACAGTACCAGAGGATTGGAGGATAGCAAATGTCACACCAATCTTTAAAAAAGGTAGGAGGGGGGACCCAGGAAACTATAGGCCGGTCAGTTTCACGTCCATTCCAGGTAAGATGGTGGAAAGTCTCATCAAAGACAAAATTCTAAAACATAGAAGACCTTCTATGGTCTTTTAGAATTCTAAAACCTTGCTGGGGGAGAATCAGCATGGCTTCTGTAAGGGTAAGTCTTGCCTCACGAACCCTTTGAAATTCTTTGAAAAGGTCAACAGGCATGTGGATGTTGGTGAAGCAGTAGATATTATATATCTAGATTTTCAGAAAACATTTGACACAGTCCCTCACCAAAGGCTGCAGAAAAAACTTCACAGTCAGGGAATAAGAGGTCAGGTCCTCTTATGGATTGAGAATTGGTTGAGGGCTAGGAAACAGAGAGAAGGGATTAATGGGCAATTTTCACAGTGGAGAGAGGTGAAGAGCGGTGTGCCCCAGGGATCTGTCCTGCGACCAGTGCTTTTTAACTTATTCATAAATGACCTGGAGACAGGCATAGGCCAGATTTGCAGAGGACACTAAACTTTTCCGGGTGGTGAAAACTAGAAAGGATTGTGATCAGCTCCAGAAGGATCTCTCACAACTGGGAGAATGGGCAATAAAACGGCAGATGCGTTTCAAGTGCAAAGTAATGCATATTTGGGCAAAAAAATCAAAAAAATTCACATATAGGTTAATGGGTTCTGAGCTGTCAGTGACAGACCAGGAGAGAGATCTTGGGGTACTGGTGGACAACTGGATGAAGGTGTTGACCCAGTGTGCGGCAGCAGTGAAGAAGGCAAATTCCATGCTAGGGATAATTAGAAAAGGGATTGAGAATAAAACAGCCAATATTGTATTGCCATTGTACAAGGCAACGGTAAGGCCACACCTAGAGTACTGCGTACAGTTTTGGTCTCCACATCTCAAAAAGGACATCGTGGAATTAGAAAAAGTACACAAAACAGCAACCAAAATGATTACTGGGCTGGGACATCTTCCTTACAAGGAAAGGTTACAGCATTTGGGGCTCTTCAGTCTAGAAAGAAGGCGCCTGAGGGGGGGACATGTCTGAGACATACAAAATTATGCATGGAGTGGATAGAGTAGATAAAGGGAATCTCTTTTCCCTCTTGCACAATACCAGAACTTGGGGACATCCTCTGAAGCTGAGTGTTAGGATAGTTAAAACAAACAAAAGAAAATATTTCTTTACCCAGCATGTAACTGGTCTGTGGAACTCCTTGCCACAGGATGTGGTGATGGCATCTGGCCTAGAAGCTTTTAAAAGGGGATTGGATAGATTTATGGAGGAAAACTCCATCACAGGTTACAAGCTATGATGGGTATGTCCAGTCTGAGATTAGCTGGTTGCTCATCTTGAGGGCTGGGTAGGAATTTTTTTCTGCCATCCAAATTGGCCATGGATGGCAGTTTTTTTTTGCCTACCCCAGACTGGCAAGGGAGGGACGGGTGTTCAGTAGGTTAAATGATTTACATTGTGCTTAATAAAGTTGAACCCCAACCTCAGTCTGGTGTCTTCCTTGGGGGTGGTGCAAGGGGTAATGGTCTACTTTAAAATGCCAGATGCAGGGGAGTGGCAGCAGGATACAAGTATCTGGTTGTCTCGCGTGCTCCCTGAGGCCACCGTGAGATACAGGAAGCTGGACTAGATGGGCCTGATCCAGCAAGGCTTTTTCCTATGTTCTTATGAACCCCAGTACGGGGACATCTCCCTTGCCCATGTGTGCCATTGCCTTCAGGGCAGACACCGTCTCACTCCTGCAGAGAGCCTTGCTGCAGGCCAGAGGAACACCGTCCTTTGAAACTGCAGCAACTTAGCAGGTTGTTGAAAAACCCTGTGATTGGTCTCGCCATCTCTGGCTGGAGGCTGGATATAAGTGCGGTGGTGTCTGTGTTCAACACCGTTATCTGCCGGGGATGATGCACAGTTTTGTGGGTATTAGCCCATCATCTTCAGGCGTTGCGAGAATGCCTTGATCAGAGTCCACAGCGCTGGTAACCTTCAGAATACGTAGGGGATAAATAGCTTTTGTAGCAGTTATTGCTCCCCCCCGTCCCCCCCGCCACCTTTGCATTGTTGAAATTGTTGTTGTCGGGGAAAAGTTTAATCCTTCCTGACCTACCGCTGACTCATAAATCATGTTTATGTCTACGTTTATAGGTTCTGCAGACATTTGTATCCGCGACTCAGAGCAGCATCTTCCCCTGACTTCAGAAATTCATTTCCTGAGGAAGCAAAATCAGGTGCTGAACGACATGCTGGCAAAGGGATCGCAAGGTAAGAAAAGAATGATGATGGGGCGCTTTGCCCCTGCTACGATCTTGACCTCGCACTCAAGACAAAACATTTGTTAGCAATATTTTACTGCCTTTTTGTTTTGGCTGCCGGCTGCTTTGAACAGTTTCTTGAGAATGCCAGTTTTAAAAAAGACAAGCTGCTAGCCCTCATTGTTTCATTCGTTCCTATTTTGTTATATTAAAACCTTTAACTCTGCTTGTTGGTTGTGCAGTGGAGCTCTCAGGATGGCTCACAGTCTGGAATATTTTATTTTGTATGTGTCTGTGCATTTTTAAGGGTTGTCGTAAGCCCTGTTGGGTGCTCTTTCAGGAGAATAACAGGACACAAATAGAACCAGTAAAAAAAGATAATCGATAACGTCTGTTGGGTTTTGATACAGCCCAGAGCCAAACTGCCTGGTCAAAGAAGCCTAGTCAGGTTCCTATGTGGGCAGACGGGCGTCTAAAGAGCCAGCAAGATGGGCAAGAGCCTATTTGAAACTTCTTGCTGACCAGATACTCAAATCCGGAGTCAAGTCCAGTAGCCATTGTATATAGGGCTTTCGGGATCCTATTGGCTCCCGTGGTCACATGATTTTCCTAGGCTGGCTGGCCGATTGCAGATTCTCTATTTTCTCCTTGCCATAGTATGGCATGTAAGGATGGCAAATCAGTGGTTCTGAAACTTACCAGCATTTCAGCCCCCTTCCATGATGCCCTCTTCCCAGGTGCCACCATCTTGGATTGTGCAAGCCTTCACACTATCCAAGATGGCAGCACCAGGGACATCCTACAGAGCCCCTGTGAGTATGGGTCTACCCAAGTCTACCCTGTGAGTATTGGCATCCTTTGGCACCGTGGCACATAGTTTGGGAACCACTGGATTCAACACTTGCATTTCTTTTAATAATTTCCTTTCAGAAGCAGAAATAAATTTGGAATGTGACATTTATCAGCTGAGCCACTTTGGCTTATTTCCTTGTCTAAGTAGCAAACATCAGCAGCCAGAGGAACAAGAGCAATTTCTTTTTTAAAACACATAAAAGAAAAAGACCTTTAGTTTGTGGCAGCGGATCCTTTTTCTGGTCAACGTTGCCTGTTGCGATGGAAGCCGAAGGTTTTTGCCTCCCTGCAGATAAGCAGAAGGAGAACGAGAAGCTGCGGCACTCTTTGTCCAAAAGGCAGCTGGCCGCCGAGTCCCTCCGCAAGGACCACGAGCGCGTCAGGGAGGAGAACGAGAAGCTGCAGAGCCAAGTGGAGAAGCAGGAGGCGGAGAACGAGCGCCTGACGCTGGAAGTGTACAACGTGCGCAACGAATTGAACAGGTGCGGCTCTTGGCAGAGAAGGATCTCCTTCTGCTTTGGGGTTCTGGAGTCGACTCTCCTTACTCTGGGGGCCCTGGGAACTGGCCGGCCTTAGAGGCCAGGGGTGGGGTGGACAGGGCTGCTCTCCCAGTGTGGGTGTGGATACGGGAAGCTGATCTCGACGGACTCCAGCCATTGGCCCACCAGGCTCCGGCTTGCCTGCACTGACTGGCAGCGGCTCTCCAGGTTTTTACTCCCAGGCGTCTTTTCCAGGGCTAGAGGAAGATGCTCCCAGGTTCAGCCCTTTGTATGCACACCTGGAGTTTGACCCTACGGGCCCTGCCCCACTGCATGCCAGTGACAAATGGGGCTGCAATCGCACCCATGGCAGGGCGACGAAACCACGCCCCCGGCACGTCGCCCCGCCCCCGTGCGTCAACCTGCCACGCCTCCCTGCGCCCGGAATCACTCCATTTTGGAGCGAAACGAGCACCAGGGTGGGGTGGGGGCCAAAAAGCACGCTGGCTCCTCCGCGCGATGCTGCCTCCCCGCTGCCGGTGCCCCTGGCGACACCCTCCCTCCGCCCCTGCTTGCAGCCAGTCTACATGGGAGGGGGAGGGCGAGCGAAGAACCTTAGCTGGGGAAACTGAGCAGAAAAAATGTGCGTGTGTGACACGTTCCTCCTTTCTCCGCTCTCCTTCCCGTGCTGCTTGTGACGGAAGGGTCCGTTGGCATTTTAAAGGCAGCGCTTGCATGTCAGGGCGAGCCGAGACCTCCAGCCCAGCTGCCTTCTGTGGCCGTCGTAAGAGCCCCGCGGGTGGGGAGCAGACTGGAGTGGGGAAGGAAGTGTCACACCGCTTCGCAGTCCTGGAGGGCTTTAGCTTCTCCCAGCAACGGTGCTCCACAGCGGCCCCCACGTGGTCTTGGCTCCCTTCCTTCCAGCCGGACCCCTGGCTCCACGTGGGGCTTGCGGCATCGAGGCAACAAGAGGTACCTGCTGTACTTCAGGACAGGAGTTTTACCACCTGGTTCCTTGCAGCCCTCGAATTCTAGATGCTCTTCCCGAGGCCATCTCTGCTGGCCTTCTGTGACTTCGCCCCATCACGGCGCAATTGGCCGCATGTAAACCCTCACTGGTTGCTTTGCTTGGGATGCCGCAGGTTGCGGGTGGAGCTGGACGCCAAGCAGCACCAGGTGGCGGAGAACGACAAGCTTCTGCACTCGCTGCGCCTGGAGCTGAAGGTGTTTGAGAAGCTGGACAAAGCCCTCCAGAGCCAGAAAGGTACCCGAGTGCACGATCCCACCTGCCGCCTTTGGGGCCAGTTCACTGGTGTGGCTGGCATGCTGTGTGCGCCCACATCTGTGGCTGTGCGCAATGGTCCTTGTTAAGAATATGTATAAACCGGGGGGGGGGAGACACAATTGCAGCAGATTTCAGAATCCATCGGTTCCAAAACTGCGCTCAGGTTGCCTCCAGAGGGTTTTCTGGAGTTCCGTGTCCTCTGCCCGTGTCCTCTGCCCGTGTCCTCAGAATGCCCGTTTCGGGCCAAAGGAAGTGACTTCCAGTTTTGGGAGGTTTTTTTATGCCTTTCTGTGCAGGGAAGCCCCAGTGAGTGGGAGAGTCCGTTTACACCACATGTGGCAGCACCTGCTGTACTTCCCGTGCCCCCCCTTCTGGCTACACTGCTGGGCGGGGCTTCCTTCAGAGTCGGCACTGAGACTCCACCCCACGGAGGACTGAGCTCTGTTCGTGCCTTTCCTTTTGGATTTCTAGCGCCACTCTGATGTTTGCTTGATCCCTTTTAATCCCCTAAACGGTTCTTTGTTTGCTTTGATGATTGTGAGCCCCTTGCGAACAGGACGGCTTCAGGAGAACATCTTGTAAATGGCTCTGAGCCCATGGGATAGAATAAGTGTGAATAAGCGTCTAGCGCTGGGCTGATTGAATTGAATAAATAAATGAATTATTTCCTCCACCACCACCCCATCCCAGAAATAAAACTACCAAGTGTGAAGCCTAAGTATAAACTCTTTAATCGCCAAATCAGTCGCACAATCTGAAAGGGGGTGGCTTGCTGAGAGCGGCTCAGTGAGCTTGCTGGCTGAGCTCGGAATGGAACCTGGATTTTCCCACACTCTGGGCTGAGTTTGTGCCTGGGGCCAAGGAAGCAGACAGTTAATCACATGGGGTCATGCAATGTCAGCAGCAAGAGATGGAGGGAGGGGGGTACCGGGAAAAAGAGGGGTCACCCATCTTAACCTCAGAAGAGCCCCGCTGGATCAAGCCAAGGGCCCGCCTTGTCCTGCTTCCTGCATCTCACAGTGGCCCAGCAGATGTGCAAACCATCTTCTAATCCTCCCTAAGCACATCGTTTCCATGCTTAGAAGAAGTCCACAGCCATCACTTCTTTAAGTCAATCCCCTCGCCTAACAAGGTCCCACACTAGGGTCATTTTTTTCACAGTCACATGAACGAGTGGTTTTGTTACTATTTACCATATTTCCCCAAGTATAAGGCGCACCAAAGTATAAGACGCACCTTAATTTTGGGGCCAGAAATTTGAAAAATTTCTGCCTGGCACACCCCTTGAATAAGACGCACCCAATTTTTAGCCCCCGGTTTTTTTGGGAAAAGGTGCATCTTATACTTGGGGAAATACGGTTAGGTACTTTTCAAAGGTCATCTGCTCATTTTGTTTGTTTAATTGCAGGCTCACATATCTGTAGTTTTCTATTCATATGTGCTTAGATCCATTTGGCCCATGAACTCACATGTACTTTTTATGCATTTTGCACGTTTTGATTGCCTTCCACTCCACCATATATAAAGTCTATAATGCATTTTATGTATATCTAAGATGCTGCAAACCTTGGCTGCAAACCTGGGGCACAACGTTAGTGAAAAATGTTAGCAGACAAAGCGAAGAATAATTTTTAGATCCGATTCAGTCTTTGGAGGGTAGGGCAAAAAAGACCAGCAACTGGTCCTTCACCTCTGTTAAATCATTATCTACCTCCCGCTTGTGGTTGGCACCTGACGCAACTGTACTTGTTGGCCATTTGAGATCACGGCTGCCCGAATGGCTTCCAGCACCCTCTTCCGTTCCCCACCTGTCTGCAGCGCACAACCGCGACGGATCGGAGGAGTGCTGGAAGGACCAGGCCCGCCCGCTGGACCTGCACGAACTCCTGACGGAAATCCAGAGCCTGCGGACGCAGCTGGAGAGGAGCATCGAGGCCAACCAGGCCCTGCACGGGAAGCTGGAGGAGCAGCTGTTGCGGGGAAAGAGGGACGGCGTCGGCTCAGGATCCACCCTGAGCATCGGCTACCTTTTTAAGCAAGAGTCTCAGCATTACACTGCCATCAACGGTGAGCTGTGCCCCCCCCCCCCGCGACTGGGCCAGGAACTGTTACTCATAATGGCAAAAAAACCTGCCTATCCCATCAGTCCTCCAAAAAGCTTGAGGCAGCATACAAGATTCCTCCCAGGTTCTTCTCAGAACCACCCTGTGTGGTGGACGAGAGTTCCACCAGCACCCATCCCTGAGTGGGGACTACTCTGCTCTTAGCCGGGTCCTCTGACCACTGTTTTGTTTTTCACATTTCTGTGCCGTCTTTCCTGCAAGGAGCTCAGGGCGGTGTCCAAGGCTCCGCCCCTCCTTTTGTCCTCACAACAGCCCTGTGAGGTAGGTGAGCCGAGAGTGACTGGCTCGAAATCAGAGGCGTCAGCCTACCGGTTCGCTGGGCGGGGTTTCGTCCGTCGCTGGGAGGGTTTCCATGGTGATCGGCAGCGTGCTCGCTGCCGATCACCACGGAAACCCTCCCAGCGACGGACGAAACCCCGCCCAGCGAACCGGTAGGCTGACGCCTCTGCTCGAAATCACTCAGACAGCTTTGTGGCTAAGCAAGGATTTGAACCTGGATCTTCCACGTCTGGGTCCAACTCCAGACTCCTGACACTGTCTTGGCTCTCCTACACAAACTCCTGGGCTTGGGGTGGGAGCTGATCTCACACAGACACACCACCACCGTGAAATGCAGCTGCAGCAGACCAGGAGCTCCCAAACTAGGGGTCGCTACCCAAAAGAGGATCCCCTGGCTCTTCTTGAGGGTCATGGGAAGGCAGCATGTGCTTTTACTCTATGGGTCGCTGGACGGAGTGAGAAACTGAACTTAGAGTCCCAGACGTGTTGGAGACACTGCAGTGGAGTAACCAGGCTGATCACTGAGAACGGTTCGTGGCGGGAGGATGCAGCTGGTCATGGCTACAAGGCATGACGGTGCTCTGCAGCCTTTGCTTTCTGCAGGTGGCCGCAGCATAGCTGCGTGGAATGGCGCAGTAAGTGTTGCAAGCGCCACAACGTGCCATGCAAGCAGCCGCTCCCACTCGCTGTTGAGCAGTGACAGCAATGCAGTTGCTGGCGCTGCCCAGAATGGCTCCAACAGCGAGTGGGAGGGGCTGCTTACCTGCCGAATTGCGGCACCTGCAATACCTATCGTGCCGCTCCCTGTAGCTGTGCTGCTCATGGGCTGTGGCATCCATGTGCCTGCCAGAGGCATCTGATTGGCCTGGATGGGAACGGGTGTGCTGGTCTGGTAGGGTGTTCTCTGACCAAGCACCAGGGATAGCACTGCCAAGTCTCCTCGGGCATCTCCTCCCGCTGAGCGGGTGAAGGGAAGGGAGGCCATGATCCCAGGGCACGCGGTGGGAGCCCGCTAGCCTGCCAGTTGAAAGGAGGGCACCGACACCTGGACTTGGCCTGGTCTTGGCAGCTGGCCATTGTCCATGGAGAGGAAGGTTTCGTCATCCAAGCCCTACTAAGGGCGAGTTCCAGTTAGAAAATTCTGGAACGCTGGGCATACAGTGAGGAAGAGCCTTGTCTGTCTAGGGTGGCACTCTCACATGCTGACGCCCTTGCCCGCCCTGGAGGTTGGTCCCTTCTCTCACTGGTCCCAGAGAGCTCGTCCCCAGTGGAAATGGGCTCCGTGCTGAACGACGGCTCCTCCGTGCTCTCTTCGTAGAGGCTTGGTTGGAGCTGCGATAAGCAATCAGGCGGTTTGGTGGCGCAATCTTCTCCAATCCTGTCTACTGAAACAACGGGACCCCGAGCACATCTCTGTGTGCTTCTCTCTGGAAATCTAGCCCCATCATGTTGACACTCCCAAGTGCACCGGTCCTCATTTCCGAAACCTCAGCTCTCTCCTTCTGCTTCAGGGGGTGGAGGAAGCAGTTTGCAGCCTGTATTTGGAGCTGCAAAGTTTGATGGGTGAGCTCGCCATACATTTTTCGCTTACCTGAATGGTTTGTTTAATGCGCAGGCCTTTGCTGGAGGCGACCGCGCATTACTCAGGAACGATCAATATGTGCTTTGGATGGTCTGTGAATAAATCAGCAGAATAAATGTTGCACCCTAGAGGAAGAGATTTTTTTCCTCTATTTGCGTTGCTGTTAAAGTGAAGAGCCTCCAGCATTTTAACTCTGGGAAAGATGAGAAGTCGTCCCACACCATGAAACTCTGCATAGCGAGGGAACATCCCGCACATCGCGACTCTGCCCGTAGAACATTAACGGACGCCACATAGCTCAGAACGCTGCTGAAGAAATGCAGTTTGCTGGCTGATTTTTTTAAACTTTCGACTTTATTGAGTGACGCCTAAGCAAATAGAGACAAATCACACGGCCCTAATGTATGCGAAAGTAGATTCATGTGTTGTTTGAGCCATGGCATTTTTGAGGTTGCTGCACATTTGAGTTTAACAGCGTAAGCTAGTTTTCCTTTGCAAGGAAGAATGAGAGCCCCAGCCGTATGTGCTTTTGCAGTTCATTTTGTATGCTTGTGAATGGTGGATGTTCATTTTGGCATCAGTCAATAAGGCTCGGGCTGAAATCTTTAAAAGCAGCTGAAGCATTTCTTGCGTTGCCACGTGATTCCACAAAGGAGGCCACTTGCCCTTTTGAAGAATGTTTTTGCTCTATCAGCTGTCTTGCTTTTCTCCCGATCAGTTAATTATTCCGTTGCACATGGCAGTTTCAGTAAGTCTGTCTTTGACATTAAAGATGGAGGATGTTTCAGGAGATTGGGCATGACCCAGCTGAAACTCTGAGCCCCTTAAGAGTCCCAGTGACTCCGATCGGAAGTATTTCAAGCGTGCGCTTAACTCTGGGATTGAAAGCTGTTGGGGCGCACACACGAATGGTACTACGTGCGCTAGATAGTGGTGCAAGTCCTCCAGGTACCGCACAGCAGAGTAGAGCAGACTCACAGAAGCAAGGTCCACAAAGGTGTATTAGGTTCAGGCTACTTTATATAGCTGTAGGGATTCCACAAAGGAATCAGGCAGACACTACACAAGGTAGATCCAGATAGCTCTGTTTACCATCTACCTGTGTGTACTAACACCAGTAGTACTGCACTGACAGGCAAGCTTCACCTGTGGGATAGAGTCCAGATAACACACCAGGTACAAAGTCCTCTGTTTAGATTCACAGAAGTCTTCCACTGGCAAATGGTCCACGAGTCCTTCTGTCTGTCCGGGTCCAGCTTTCCAGCTACGGTTCCCCAAGCAGATTAACGTTCGAAGAACACAAGCAACGAGCAATTGTCACAAAGCAGATCAATAGTCCGGCAACACGAGCACAGAGCATATAGCACACAGCCACAGTCAGGTTGAATCAAGACAAGAAGAATACAGAATGCAGATAGAAATGGAATGAGATGGGTAAACTTGGCTTCACTCATGGCTATATGCCCCTCCTGCCTTAGTTGCACTCAGGTGGTGTCAAACACACCTGCAGGCAGCTCTGGGAGTGAAAGCTCCCTTAAAGGCACAAAATTACTTTTCTAGCTGCTTCACAACAGCCTGATAAAAGCCACTAACTTGGGCTGGATTGCCTGCTTGTCTGGACAGAGATTTTAACTTGGAGGTCTGGATAGGGGGTACCACTAGGCGTTAGGAAGGGCACCTGCCTTACCCTCTCTGACTGGAGGATGTGCTGCTTGGGCCAACACCAGCGGACCCACCTTATCCTCTGGTCTGGCACCCGCGGATTTCACTATCGGGAGGTGCAGGGGTCCCCTTTAAAAAGTAAAAACTCAGTACAAAAATAGCCTTCATGTGCAGTCACACTGTTTGCAGGGCAATCTTTGCTCCTGTATGCCACTTCTGAATCGCTTGATTTATTCTGGGACAAGCCAGGCTCAAAGAAGTCGGTCACATGACCAGGTGGTGAATTACAGGAGCTCAGGAGACTGCCCTGCAGATGGCCCAATTTGGCCAAGCGGAGGTAGAGAGTGGCCTGCTCTTGAAAACCTTCCTGAGGGGAGGGGCTCCCTGTGTATCCCAGACCGACCCAGCTTTTAGGCTAGTAAGTCAGGCTTTCATAGTGTCAGTGAAAGCTGATTTCATTTTAGCATTTTCCGTTAAAGGGATTATGCTAAACCCACAATTTTGGGCCAAACTTTGGCAGCACAAAGGTAGGGAAGGCTATTTTCTTTTTTCTTTTTCTTTTTTTAAACTTTTAACGTTATTAAGAGACTCCAATATCCACAGATATCTTCAGGGAGTGTGTGTGGAACTTCCATATCCTCATGGACATCAAGGGACTACTATATTCTCAATGTGTGTGTGGGGGGGGGGTGTTTGCTTAGACATGAGGACTAGAGACTTGCTTTGAAATTGGCAAAAAAAGACAAATCTAGAAAGGTCCAAATGTGTGGCTCCATATCAAAGGAATGTTTTTCCAGCAAAATGATGGCTTTGTAGAGCACTTGAATTTGTGATGTGGAATCCATATTGACTTTCTGTTCCTCTCTCGATAACTAGAGTTTAAGTTTCCCAGCGCAGACAGCAGTATCCTCGACCTACAGCAGAAGTACGGCTGCTGGCTGTTGCCACAACAAGCAGGTACGCATCTCAGGAGGCCACACGTGACCCCCTCGCACCTCAAGAGGCCTGCTGGAGGCTAGAGGCAAACACTTCTGGTTTTCCGGCCATGCCCAGAAGTCCAATTAGAACCAATCCGTTGACTTAATTATCTGCAGATCCTTGTATCTGTGGGCGAGGGGAGGTCTGGGAATGGATACCCTGCAAATACTGGGCTCCAACCTGTATTACATTAAAAAAAAAATCTGCTTCACAGAGTGGCCCATGAGTGGCGTGGGATTTCGTTGAGGCAAAGATTGTGCCAGCTCTGTTTGGGGCAGGTGCCAAAATAGCTGGCCATTGTCACCCTGAGAGCCCAGGTCCCATTGTGGTGTACATGTGAAGAAAACAAAATGAGACGGACTCGTTCAAATGATAAGGACTAGACGGACCTTATGGAGCGGGAGGAAATGCCTGGCTCCTTAATGTTGGGGAGGGGAGCCTTGGGTGACGGGGGGGGGACACACGCTATGGGACGTCTTCGGGTGTTGCATTGATCTGACGTTCAATAGAGAAGAGAGAACCTTTAGGGGAAGTTGTAGGGAAATGTGTAGCACCTATAGGAACAGAGATGTTTTGGAGCGAGGCTCACACCTCCCACAGTCAAGGACAACAGATTGTTCTCCAGAGCACCCCTCCTCCCACGCGCAGATGTCTTTCACCTCAGCTGGCCCCTCCCTTGCCCGCCGCCCTTCCCCCCACCCCACTGGAAATGGGTGGGTTGCAGAAGGTCCGCAGGTGTGTCGTGGGAGTTTGGAGCACAGCCGTTGAAAATCGCTGAAAAACTCTGTGGGGTTCTGCGGCTCTGTTTCGAGGGCAACAGTCTGTCGTGACCCTGCCCCAGAATCAGGAAGAGTGTCCTGGAAGTGGGAAGTGCCATCACCAGAGGCAAAGAAGAGGAACACTGAGAGGCTGCCCTAGACGCGCTCCAGTTAGAATTACGACGGGAGTTTTTCTAGCTGAACAGGGGTGCAGTCGGCCTCAAGGCAACGTGCATTTTGAGGCATGTGCCAGTGAGTCCGGTGTGGAAGTGATACAGCCTCACCTCGGAGACTAGTAAGAAGAGCCTTTGGGGCGATGGAGCTTTGGGTCGAGGAAGCCTCGGAAGGCTGGAGAAGGGGCTGCGCAGGCTTCGGCTTGCCACGGTCGGCTCACCGGTCTCCTTTGCCCCCCAATGCAGAGCCGGCTCTGGACGAGGCGGACGGCTCCTCCCGCCACAGCTCCTCCACCGGCAAGTCCCAGGACCTCCCTGCCGTCCCCGGCCACTGCGTGTGGGCGGACAAGAACGGCCGGCACGTCCTGGGCTTGATCGAGGACTACAACTCGCTGTGGAGGCAGGTCTCGGAGGGGCGGCGGCTGCTGGCCGAGCTGGAGCGGCCCCTGAAGGAGGCGGAGGGCGAGGAGCCGGGAGCCCAGGTACACTGCGGGTGGGCGGGTGGGCGGGCAGGGGCTAAAAATCACCACATCACAGCGGAGATGGTACTCTGAATGTATTTATTTATTTAGGGATGTGGTATAAAAATACTGCAGTCCAATAAGTTGGGGGTGTCAGTCTGAAAGAAAAGACAAATCTTGCGTTTTTCGAGCAGTGTGATCCAAATAGTCCGTGAGATGTGTCCCACAGGTGGTACTTTGACGTGGTACTTGACCGTCATGCGGTGGGGGGAAGGGTTTTCAGGGAATCGCTCTTCTGAAGTGCTTTCCCAGCCAATGCTTTTGGTAAGGACTGAATTAACGGTTTTTACAAGTTTGCAGATGAGTCAGCCGGGGGGGGGGGGGAACCTTCTCAGTCAGTCCAGGTGTTTTCCATCGATTAATCCAGTTCACTGACAGGCAGTCCACTCCTCACCAGCGCTGGCGCAGAGGGGCCACGTGGTCCAAGCTGTACCCACCCAGCACTGAAGTGGAGCAGGCTCGAGGTCTCCTCGGGGTAAGGGAACCCAAACATCAGTTCCTTTACCCTGTGTCGAGCCCCATCCTGCTTAATGGGGCTGCTCGGATCTGCACCAGTCAAATCACTGACACAAGTCCGAGAAGCCCCATGTTGGGCTTTCAAGCCTGGGAGGAGGAACAGGATTCGTCAGAAGCCAGCCTGCCAATCCCACCCCGTCTGGCTCCCTGGAGAGAGCTGCTGCCATTCGGTGCAGCCAACACAGGACTGATGATCTGGCGGACCACGGAGCAAAGGGGCTGGGGAAGGTGGGAGCCTCTGGCATCTCCAGTTGTCAGGGTCACAGCTGCTTTCCCTCTCATCAGGGGAGAGATGCAGTGGGCCTTCAGTGTCTACGGAGGGGTTGGTTGCCCATGGATATGTGGATGCTGAAACCTGCGGGGGTCTAGGGTTGTGGGGCAGCAGTAACTCACTGTGAGGTCACGCCTGCTTCTCCAGAGGTCGTGCCGGCCTCCCAGTCTCCTCAGAAGGCCTCCCAGGCATGACTGGAAGCAAAGTGTGCCGCAGCTGTGAACGAGGAATGTCTTCTGGCCATCTCCAGGAGGCCCTCTGAGACGTAGGAGAAGAAGAAGGAGAGGAGAAGGAGAAGGAGGGCCGTGGAGAAGGAGGGCCCACTGCACATAGTCCTGCGACAGCCAGAAGCAGCTTGTGATGTAAAGGGCAACGCGGCATCTCTTCCTGTAGCAGCAAGCCCCTGCCCCTCAGCCTGCCCCAGTTTCTCTCTCGGCCCCACTAGTCAGTGCACCATTTAAATGGAGCTATTTTATGGACCCTGCTAAGAGAGAGAGAAAGAGAAACATCGATCCTGCCAAAATTAACGGCGGGAGTCATTTGACTTCCAAATAGCACGCCATGAAATGCAAATAAGAAACGGAAAAATCCTTTCCAAGCGGCACAGCTAAACTCGTAATTGTAACCCTTTATTAATTATTGTTATTGATTAAACCGGGTCCCCCTCCAAATCCTTGCATAATGCATAATTTCAGCTGCCTTTTCAACATAATACGTTAGTTTGCCTGACGCACAGTTCTTGTGTTCATCAACTTTGAATCTTGAAATTCACAGCAAATTGGATTTATGCCATTAATTAAAGCTGGATTTTTGTAATCTATTAAGGATAAAATAGAAGTCTCTCTTTTCCTCTCTTGCCCTAATTCCACCACGCAGGTTCTGCACCAGGCGTCTCTAAGCCGACTCTCCACAACTGCAGGCCTGATCCGTCGTAACTTGGAAGAAGCTGCCCGACTCTTGAAGCTCCTCTGGAGGGTCTCCCTCCCAATGAAGGTTGTCCACAGTGCTGCTTACTCGCTTCAGGTAAGGGTGGGGTGGGGCGCGTCCAGTGGTGTCATTCAAATGATTTAGGAACAGGAACTCACTTTTGATTGGCACTTGTCGGGAACCCGGAGCCAGCCACAGAGCCCGTTAGGATCCGGAACGCCCACTCTGGTCCATTCCCCCTGAATCACATCACTGCCTTCACCCCCCTAGGAATCCTCTCCCTTTAACCCTCTGAGTGCCGGCCAACCAAGAAGAAAAGCTCTTTGCAGAGGAATTGGGAGGGGGAGGAGGGAGAGTGAAGTGGGCGGAGTCAGCCCTAATTTTAACTAGTGGCACTGAGTTCCCCCGCGTTCCCCCTGCATGACATCACTGGGCACGTCCCTGTGCTGCAGGCGATTTTTTAAAGTAGAAGTCCCAGTTGTCTGCCTGAAATAAACCATGGTTCATTCAAGATCCTGGCTGGAGGATCAAACAAACCAGCATTGCTTAAAGCAGTGGTTCCCAACCTTTAGCAACAGAGAAAAGAACCTGTAATTGGTCACAGGGTCCGTTAAGGAGGGTGGCACCTCCATGCTGATGGTGGCCATGGCATTTTCAAGTTTGCGCCACTGCTGACTAGGTGTGGCGGCAACGGCAAACCAGGTCTTCTGCGTCTCCAGCCACTGCCACAGATGGGCACGTACAACCCCCCTTTTCAAAAAAATTAGTTGGTGGCGGCGTGAGCCAAGAAGTGCCATTGCTGCTGTCCTGCCATCTCAGCTGAGCTGCCACCCCCCCTAAGGTGGGTGGGAGGGTGGGGGTCATACTGGGAAACACTGAGCAGTGATTTTCAAGCAGCGTGGCTCGAGTGGTCTGCAGGTGTGTCCGTGGGAGTGTGGGGGAGGGTCATTTATTTGTGGGGCCATTGGAAGATGGAAACCCCACCCCCCACCCCAGCAGGGCGGCAGGCCTCCCCAATTGCCCAAAAACGGATGGCGGGCCTGACCATTCGTCATCTTCTCAGTGTGCAGTGAGAAGAAAAAGGTTGAAAATTGCTGCCCAAGAAGGCTGACGCTGTCCTCGCTCCCAATACGCTTTGCGTACGAGGAGGCGGCAGAGAGAAGCCCAGCACGTGGCTGGGGAACTCACAGGGCCTGTTCCCTCCATCTTGCACCGCAGGACGAAGGCTTGAAAGGCGAGCTGCACAAGCTCCGCAAGAAACTAGCTGAGCAGGAGAAGAAGCTGCACAGCACTGCCAGGCGCCTGCACTCCACCACCCAGCTGAAGGAGAACATGGAGAGGATCATCATCGACCAGCGTGAGTGCGGCACGCCGCTGTTCTCTCCGCCACTCCCGCGGGGGGTTCTGTCTCCGCAGCAGGGCGGCTCGGGGGGCCCAACTCAGTGCGGGGAAAGCCAGTTCTGCAGCCCCTGGTGTAGGTGTTGGCTGGAAGCATCCGCTTCCGAGACGGACCGTCGCGAGCCCTGCGCCTGCTGGGAGCCGTCCACCAGTTCCTTGGTTTAGGAGCCAGCACCGGTTGTGTTGTTGCCTGCAGTTCTGCCTCTCTCCCTGGCCTTTTGACAGGCACCACCTGCATTCAGCTAGAGCAGTGGTCTGGGAACAGGGGTAAATTACCCCAAATGGGGTAAAGATGAAATTCCTGGGGGTAATGGACGGTCGCGCTGCCGAGACACAGCCGGGCATGCATATGAATCTATATGCATCCCCGGCTGTGTTATGAATCTATATGCATGCCCGGCTGTGTCTTGGCAGCGCGACCGTCCATTACCCCCGTTCCGGTTCCGTGGCTGGCTGGCTGGCTGGCTCCGTTTTGTTTTGTTTGTTTTGCTCCGCCCTTTACAACTTCATATTTACACAGCATTAATTAAGCTCATTAATTAATCAAATAAAAAGCAATGGGTTCCAATATTTAATTTTTTTTCTTTTGTTCTGGCGGGGGGCGGGGGGGTTAACGGCGTATCTAAATATATTTTGGGGTAAAAGGTAAAAAAGTTCCCTGACCCCTGAGCTAGAGACCTATTAGCATGGTATTGTCAAGGTGTGGGGCACTGCTGCCCAGACATAGCTGGGTCAGGACACCCCTGCAGCCTCTTCTCGCCAGCTCAGCCAGGCACTACCGTCTCGGATCTTGCGAGATCCAAGGCGGCAGCACCCAAGTCTCGTGAGATTTTGTGAGATCCGGGATGGCGGCACCAGGGACATCCAGCCGCAACGCCCTACGGCAGTGGTCTCCAAACCACGTCTGCTGCATTCCCAGGGACTTCCTATAGCACGCAGAAGCCTCTGGTTCTCTCCGTACCGTGGGCTGGAAAGGGGCTTCCACTGCCGCTGGTCCCAGCAGACGACGCACCCTGGTGTCGGGCGGAAGTGGCTGCCCAGGGCAAAGTTCTGAGAAGAGAGGAGGCTTCTGCATGGAGTGGAAGGCCACGGAGTGTCTGGACTCTGGGGGCACCAGATCCGGCCCACGAGCTGCGATTTGGAGGCCCCGCCCTCAGGCAGCTACGAGGGAGGATGCTAGGATGCTGGCCTTGTCTAGATACTGTCCTTAAAAGCAGCCCTGGAAGGGTCAGTTTGGCCACTGTGTTTGCCTGGCGGGCAGACATCTCCTCTCTTGGAGAGGGTCTCCTCCGTCTGGACTGGGGTGGTGGTAGCTTGTCCTCGTGCCCCCCCTTTGGGTGGGTGGGTGGGTGCTGTCTGCGTATTCTGCAGCCTCTCACCAAAGCAAGAAGCTGGTTCAGCTATTTGCTCCCGGCGTGCAATTGCAGTCTTAGGCGTAATTAACGTGGAACTGGAAATGCCACATTGGCCCCCTCCCCCGCCGAAAAGGGCCAGGCATAAATGTCAGGAGTTACTTACACCACTGGAAGAGAACATGCTCTTCGTTTTCGTGTCAATTATCCGATTCAGAACTTCGCAAATGCACATTTTTTAAAGGTTAACACGATCCTCCTTCCACCAACTCATCATTTGTAGCTTTAGTGGGGGCTTTAAAGAAAACACAGAGAGGGTTTCTCCTTTAAAAGACACAAACGTTGTGCCGCTTGGTGTGTCCATCAACACCCTTGTTTGGCAGAGGCGGGGAGTGGAGGCAGGAGCCAGCTGGGGGCGGAGAGCCTTGGCTTGCAGAGAGGATGCCTCTGTCAGAATTGCAGCCGGTGTGTAGCAGGTGCAGGAGGGGTGTCGGGCCTGGAGATCGGTGTGGCGCTTGCCAACAATCACAATTGAGAAAACTTCTTAGTGTGGGGATTGCTGTTACACTCTGGGAGATGAGATGGGTGGAATTATGCATGGGTTAGAGAAAGGGATGTTCTCTTCCCTCTTGCACAACACCAGAACCAGGTGGCCTGCACTGAAATTGAGTGGCGGGAGAGTTAGATGAGACCAGAGAAAACGTTTTCGCTTGACCCAACATGTCACTAATCTCTGGAACGTCTTGCCACAGGATGTGGTGATGGCGCCTGGCCTGGATGCCTTTCAAGAAGGGATGGGACAGATTTCTAGGAGAAAAATGCATCCCAGGTTACAAGCTGTGCTGGGAATGTGCAACGTCCTGGTTTTGGAAGTCGGCTGCCTCTGCATGGGGGGAGCAAGGGAGAGGCCACAGGATGCAGGCGTCCTGTTGCCTTGTGTGCTCCCTGAGGCATGTGGTGGGCCGCTGTGAGATGCAGGACGCTGGACTAGGTGGGCCCCCTCGGTCCTGTTCCTGACGTGTGAAGAGTCGGGGGCCACCAGGTCTCCAGTCGGAGGGAGGGAGGGAGGGGCTGGGGCGCCTGCGGCTGTAGCGGCTTCCCTCTCCCGGCCTGGCGCCTGCCGGTCCCGCCGCTCTGCTGCTCTGCCCCCCCCCAGAGTGCAGGAAGGAGGCCACGCTGGTTTTGGAAGGTGGAAGGAGAGCGCGGGAGTGTCGGAAGGGCGGGGGGTTGGCCCAGGGACCCTGCAGAACTGAGCCTCTCAGCAAAAGGGACCCTATTAGCTGCCCCCTCCCGCCCCCCAGAAGCTTTCTCAGACCTGTGGCTGCTTTGTAATTGTGACTGGGGGGGGGCCTCTGTTCCATAATTGCGTCGGTAATGCTTGATGGCAAAGAAAACAAGAGTTGGTTTTAAGTGAATTGATCAGAAATGTTGTTTGCTCGTCAAGAGCGCTCGCCTCCGCCTGACACTCTCCGCACAATTTGCTGCAAACCCCTCTTCATTATGAGAATTACAGACGCCGTCGCGCTTCGGCTTTTAGAGCCATTTTTTTTAAGTGCCCAAATTGCAGCGTGTCATCAGTTCCCCTTTGGCGGCATGGAGCAAATGAGCAGTGCTCAGCAGTTCAGCATCTGTGCCACAGATTTTGCTCTTGGGGCGGGGATCGCTCTCAGGACAGGCGGACAACCCAGATCTGGGGCTTGGCTTTCCTGCCACTGTTTTGGGCTTTGTGGGCTTTCTCTGAACTTCAAAAGAGACCAGACTGTGGATTGTCCAAGGAGCATCGGAAGTGGCCGCTTGCCAAGACAGGCCCCTGGGCCATCTAGCTCAGTGTTGCCAGGCCCTGATTGGCAGCAGCTGACCAGAGCTTCAGACCAGGGTCTTTCTTGCCACTACCTGGAGATGTGACCTCAGGTGGAATTTGGGACTTTCTGAATGGAAAGCAGGTGCTCTTCCACTGAGCTCCAGCCATTTCCCCCAGTTCCCAGTAGTGAAACAGGACTTCCTGTATCTTCCAGGGGCCCGCCAGAAGGGAGCACACAAGACAAACAAGATGCCTGCATCCTGTTGCCACTCCCTGGCACCTGGCATTCAGAGGTAGACTACTTCTAGAATCAGGAGATTGCAGATGCCCATCATGGCTTGCAACCTGTGCTGGAATTTTCTTCTAGAAATCTGTCCAATCCCCTCTTAAAGGCGGGATGCTATCACACATCCTGTGACAAGGAGTTCCTCTGATCAATGACACGCTGGGTAAATATTTTCTTTTGTCTGTTCTAACTCCCCCAACATTCAGTTTTACGGCTGACCCCTGGTTCTGGTGTGGTGCAAGAAGGAAAAGATGACCTCTCTGTCCACTCTCCATCCCATGCACAATTTGATAATTGTATAATTATATAGAAGCTCTGGATACATGTATGAAAAATGGGAGTCCTCTCTGCCTATTTGGGATCCTAGAACATCTCATGCAAACGTTGAGCAGACTGAGGCAACGTTATGATCTTGTCAGTGCTTACATGGCTACTCTCCGCAAAGTACGTTACAATTGGGAGAGTTAAAACAGACAAAATAATTTCTTCACCCAGTGTGTCATTGATCTGTGGAACTCCTTGCCACAGGATGAGGAGATGGTGTTTAGCCTAGATGCCTTTAAAATGGGATTGGACTGATTTCTGGAAGAAAAGTCCAACACAGGTTACAAGTGCCAATGATCATATGCAACCTATCTTGGAATGTCTGGTGCAAGGGAGTGGCCACAGGATGCAGGCATCTTGTTGTCTTGAGTGTTCCCTGAGGCACCTGGTGGGCCACTGTGAGATCCAGAAAGCAGGCCCACCTTTGGCCTGATCCAGTGGGGCTGTTCTTTTCATCTCTTGTCATTTGCATGTATCCATTTGGAAGTCATTGTAGATGTGTGTTGGTTTTTTCAGTGCCAATTTTGTTCTGAGCTGTAAGCAAATTGTGGGTGTTTAACGACAATTAAAAAAAATACGTGCACTAAAACGGCGTATTATCTTTACAGTGGCCTTAACTCACGATGTTCTAAGAAAGGCGAGGGGAAACCTGGAAGTAAGTAAAAACTGCCACATTGGTTAATTGGGCCCCGCCGTTACATTCCTGCCTGCAGCTTGTCCGTTTTTTATACAAGCCCCATAAATTGCTTTGCTAATAATATACTTTGCCAAATTGCTGTCATTTGTTTAGCGTGTATTTTCTCGCAACCCTTATCCGGGGGGGGGGGGTGTTCTGTGTTCTTTAAGGGTTCGGGTTGCACGACCGATGGGGTGTTGATAGGTCCAGCTAGATAAAATGGGCTCAGCCTTTAATTTTGGCACCCTGCAGGTGATGCCTATTTTTTCCCTTTGATCACTAAGGACAAAATGCTAGTAATGGATTTGGGGGCATTAACAAGGCAGCATCCGAGAGTAAGAGGAAGGGGGTGGGCAGCAGGAATTACAGGCTGATTTGAGCCCCTCCCCGCTCTGAAAATGTCCGAAATTGCCGAGGTCCAAATTGGATTGTAGGACATGCAACAATGTCACCCCCTTGGCTGAGACACATCCCAGTGTCTTAGTAAGTAGTTGCTAGCAAAAGACTGGCTCAAGATGTTTTTTCACTGGTGATGGCAGGAACAGAATCCAGGGCCACCGACCCATTTCTTTTACGCAGCTATTTCGGAAGTAACTGCCCTCCCTGGCCTCCTCATTGGTCAGTCCCCAATCTCTCCCCACGCATCCCTAGTGTCATAATATAAGGCCTAGTTCCTCTTACTGAAGTGGTTAACTTGTTACATGGGATGCTGGACGCTCTAGAACTCACACCTTGATCCAAGGGGAAGTTGCTGTCTCTAGGTTCTAGTATCCCTTCTAAGAGACTTGGAAGGGAAGGACAGTTTCTCGGAAGCCCCTCTTCTTTGGCGTTTCCCATCAGGCACTCTAGAGCAGGGCTGTCAAATGGTTTATAATGGGCTGAAGAGCGTTCATCGAACCTGCTGAGGGCTGGATGTAGGCAGGAAGTGAGGTCACTAAGCAGACAATGACCGGAAAGAAGCACTTTGTTCCCACATAGAAACGCATGTTATATGCCAGTAAAGGGATTTGATTTGATTTGATTTGAAACGCATGCGCTGCAAATGACAGAAGAGAAAGTGTGCAAATCTGGATCATATTTTCAAGATAGGGGAGAGCTCAATTCCCCCGCAGGCCTCTCAGCAGCATCTCTTCTGCCCCAGTGTCACTTTGCAGCTCGGCAACTGAGAGATGGTCGGCAGCAACTGAGAACATCTCCCCTTAGAGCTCCTTGAACTTTAATCCTCCTCCCCCAGGTGTCTTCTGAGTATGCCAGGGACACCCCCTGCCATGCTAGCTTTCTACATTTTTAAAAAAAATTGCTTTCTGCCTCCTGTCCTCTGCAGTTGTTCGGCCCAAATGCAAGCTGACTGTCTCGCAAGGCTGTCTTATCCAAAGTTGTTATCCAAAGGGGTTGCTCTCATCCTTTCCGCTAACTTCAGCTGTTTTCTTCTTCCTAGGTTCAGCCAGCTGAGAGCCAAAAACCGGCCTTCAGCCTCAGCAAGACGAGGGTTTTGTGAAGGCAAATTTCCCCCAATAAAGACCATTTTCTCCTCCCCGAGTTCTTTCTGTTGACTGTTTTTGTTTTTGTTTTTTTTGTTTACTTTCAAGGCTATAATAATTATTGCACTTCACAAAGGCTGTTCCCAGAGCAGAATCCAACAACAACAGCCGCCGCCTTTGGAAAATGGTGCATTTCACGTTTTGTCTGACAAGGTTGAGATGCCGGCATTAACAGTGACCACGGCAAGATCGGCAAGAGGATGTGGCCGCCCAAGGGGACTTCCCTGTTTCTTAGCGTGCGAGGCCACTCTGCACTCGTTCCTTTCTCAAAGCAAAAACGGAGGACTGTGCCTGGTGTTTGTGATCACGCTGTGATGTTTGTTTGCACCAGAAATCATAAAGTGGCGGCGATGACAGAAAAAGCAGCTGCATCAGTACTACAAGTCAGCTACAAAAAAGCCACACAGCCATTTAATTTCGGTACGTTCTGCCTGGCTGGTTTTCTGGAATGTGGGACGCTTTGAAAGAAAAAAATATTATTCAAGTGTTGTCATTATCTGCTTGAATGGCTGAGCTGAAAGCCGGCTGACGTGGCAAGCAGCCTTCTGGATCCGGATCGGCACAGCAGTTGGAGCGAGGGGGAGTGAGCGGACCCACTGTGGGGGAAGGCTTGGGCCTTAGCGCCCCCACAGCCGCTTCTTCCCGGCTCCGCCAGATTCCGCCATCTTGAATCACACAAGTTTCAAGATGACGACTCTCAGATCTTGTGGGATTCAAGATGGCAGCCCCTGGGGGGACAGGTGGAAGAGGCCCACTCAGACATCCCCTTGACACACAGTTTGGGAACCCCGGCCTTAATGGTGAGCGCCAGATTGTTGTGTTTTTGCATCTCGAGGAGGGCCCCGCCTTAATCTGCCTTGACTGCCAGTCTGTACAGGCACAGGACCATCGAGGCACCTTCCATTTGCAGGCCTGAAAACACACGGCGTGAGCAGACCCACTGGCACAAAGCAAGTCCCCCCACCCCCCAATTTGGCAAGACGTCCTTTCGGGGCCACTCCTTTTCAGGTACTTTCAAGAATATCTGTTGCCTGGTTTTTTCTCGCCACTTTTACTTGCATTTGTCTAAGGTACTTTGGCGGTTGCCGCAATTGGAGGAGATGCATTTGGAAAGCTGCCCTGCGTGATGGGGGGGGGGGAAGGTGCCAGCCTGCGAAGCTGTAATAAGTGATGTCTCTGCCCCTGTCAATATTCCTGTGCTGTTGGTCTGATGTTCTTTTGCAAAACTGGTACTATGGTTCGGGAAAATGCGATGTGTGAAGCAACTGCCAGGAATTTGCCTGAGTTAAACCAAGCTACTGTTCGGGGGGGGGGATGCTATGGGGACTGTTCGACTTGGCTCACAAGTGACAACCGCACCAACAGGTTATGGTCAGCAGAGCCCTGAGGCCAAACTGTTTGGTGGGAGGTTTTCCCCCTAAAAAAGAGGTGGAGCAATGATGTATGGGAAGAGGAAAGACTTCCCCCAAATTGGGTTGCCCCACTTCCTGGCCCGCTTCTTCCCCCAGGAGGAAAACTCCAGGACTCCAACCCCCCTGAAAGCACACCTGCCCCAATAATGATGCTCCGCGCAGCCTGTCGTTGGGCCCAAGGTCTGCTCAGTCACCAAAAGCTGGAAAATGCTGGTGCAGAAAAGCAGCCGAGGAGCCGGGAGCCCAGACAGAAGCCGTTGGAAACGTGCCTCGATTTCTCCAGAGCAGGGGGTCGGGGTGACAAGGAGTGTTCAAGGAGATCAGGAACCACACCTGTTCCTGTGACTCCCAACTTTCCAGGACCCTATTTGGAGAAATAAGTGCCAATGAACCACAGTTTTGGAATCTATTTAGGGTGTGAACTTGTCCATCATTTTGGACAAGTTCACACATTTTCTTTCAGCAGGATTTTGGGTCTGAAAAATCTGAATCCGCACACCCCAATCCTCAGGCATCACAATAATATTTCTTATGCTGCAGGAAATACTAAGGCATTTTCTCAAAAATCTCCCTTACCTGTTCACACACACCAGACCCTCCTGATAAAGAACAAAATGTTAGGGGCACCTCCAGTATGAACCAGCCGGCTGGCCGTGCCCACAAGTGAAGGCGTCGACATGCAACAAGGGCCATTTCAGGGCTTTAGGAGATGCCTTTTTGACCTGTTTATTGGGCTGAATGATACGGTACGCAGATGTTAAAAAGGGAATTTGTGTTTGAGTCTGTACGATATTCAGTGTGTGATTTTCGCTGTTCCCTTTCCTGTTGTTGTTTCTGATCAAACTACTGATTTAATAAATTGTTCCCATTTTGTGGGGGAGAAGCTTCCTGGGTGACAGTGTCATCATTCTCTCTCTCTCTCTCTCTCTCTCTCTCTCTCTCTCTCTCTCTCTCTCCCCCCTCCCCACCTCCACTTCTGTGTGTTTCTTCCCATTTTCCGTTTCTGACTTCCGTGGCATCTTGGAGAGTGACGTTGATGCTTTGCCATTTGGGCCCTGTTACAGTGTTGTAGCTGCTCTTTCAGGAAAGGGGCCTGGTTCCTGCAGCAAGGACAAAGGGCCTGTCTTCAAGTTCAAAAACCCCTCTCCTGTTTGCTATATGCGGAGGTTTCAGGAGGGGCAGATGAAAACAAAGCTGCTCTCTAGAACTCTCTTCCCTACAATAATACTGATGGTACAATAATACCTGTTCAGCAGAGTAGGCAGCAAACACAACTTTTTCATAGAATCATAGAGTTGGGAGGGACCCACAAGGTCATCTAGCCCAACCTGCCTGCCTGCAGCGGGAAATCTGTCCTAGAGCATCTCCAGCAGGTGCCTGTCAAGGCTCCAGGTTAGTCTGGTCTACTCAGGAGAAGAGATCCCTTGCTTCCCTCCACACTTGAGGAGCCGGCACTCAGCTGGAAAAGGCCTGCAAGAGACTGGAGAGTTAGGCATGCGTTCAGTCCTCTTCAGAAAACAACATTAAGGAAACTCAGAATTGACACACCCACAGAATTGACACACCCTCCTGGCACAATCATTGCATGTATCCTCTAAACAGGCCTACAGACTACAGCACTACTGTACACTTGCTTAGCTGAGAATACGTCCCACCCAGTATCCTGGATGCGCCTAGAAAGATGGTGTTTCAAGATATACCCAACATTAAGAATGCTACCAACGCACTCTCTTCTGGGAGGAGGAGGGGGGCAAGGGAATGCAGACACATTGGGGGGAAACTACGGCTACTAATAGTGCAATCCTGAGCACGGCTACACGGAATCCAAATGCACGGAATCCAATTCATGAGGGCTAATTCTCATATCACATGCACAGGATTGTGAATCAGTCATGTGGCTAAGGCTTCTGCTACCCAGGGCAAAGAAGATTTGCCTGCCCCCCCCCCCATTAAATTTACTAAATAAAACATTTTCTGGTTAATTTTCCATAACTTTTGAGTCAGATATTCCAACGCGGTTTCTCTCATTGCGTTCAGCATTAAGCTACCTTTCCAGAGATACATAGCACGATGCTTTTATTCATGCTGACCAAGGTTTTCACCCTTTTTGGCCACTAGTGTCAAGCTCAGCTTGTTGCCCAGTGCAGTTACGCACACACACACACACACACACACACACACACACACACACACACACACACCGCACTTCTTTAGCTGCACCCCTGGTCGTCCCTTGAGTAACAGCTTCCTGGCAGCTGTTCCGGGGCGGGGGGGGGGCTCGGTTGCTGTCCTCCCTGGGAGAAGCAGCCAGGCTGCTGAGCTGAGTCCTGAAGGGGAGCAGACCTGGCTGAAAAGCACCCAGGGCCTCACCCCCTCCATGGGACGTGGTGGCGCAGTGAGTTAATCCGCTGTTGCTGGGCTTTCAACCACAAGGTTGGGAGTTCGAGACTGCATGACGGAGTGAGCTCCCGTCGCTTGTCCCAGCTCCTGCCAACCTAGCAGTTCGAAAGCACCTAAAAATTCAAGGAGATAAATAGGGACCACTTCGGTGGGAAGGGGACGGCGTTCCGTGCGCCACGGCATAGAGTCATGCTGGCCACATGATGGGACAAAAACGCCGACTCTACAGGCTTTGAAACGGAGATGAGCACCGCCCCTACAGTCGGTCACGACTAAACCATTCAGTCATGGGAAAACCTTTACCTTACCTCACCCCCTCCACTGACACTCCCTTCAACCTTTTTCATGCCAGAACAAGCATTCAAACAAACAAAGTATGAGTAATGTTGATCCCACCCCTCCCAGGAACCCCCCCGGCCCCCCCACCCCCATCACCGCCCACTCCCCATTCCCAGCACTGTTCACTGTAATAAAATACTCTTATTAGGGAGAGCGGAAAAAGTTACAATCAATCCTCATTATCCGCTAGGGTTAGGTTCTTGGAAATCCTTGCAAATAGCGAATTCGTGGATAACGAACCATTGATCCTGTGGGATCAATGGGGTTAGCTGCAAGGGGTACCTTCTCTGCCATCTGAATGTTGCAGAGCCCTTCAGAACGGCACCTGCGACCAGCATGGACCCCTTTAACATGGCCAACGGATGCCTCTGGACGGTCTCTGCATAGTGGATAATGAGGACAGAGGTGCAGATAATGAGGAAAGTAGCACTTCTGCCCCTCGCAGATAAGGGAATTCACAGATAGCAAGGTTGCGTACAAAGAGGATTGACTGTACCATGAAACCTGGCGCAAATGGAAGCTGTTCGAACCTGAGCAGGACAGGCCACCATCTCCCAGCGTACCTGAAGGGGTACAGCAGATGAAGGTCTGTAGCTAGAGGGGGCCAGGGTGGGCAAAGCCCACCCTGAGTCAGCAGTTTGCCCACCCTCGCATTTTTAAAAACCCAGTATATATACCCAACATAATTGTCTACCCTGAAAAAATAGTTGCCCACCCACCTCTGGAATCCTGACTATGGGCCTGACCAGATGCCTCCCCCTTTACCTGGTAGTGCTCCAGTCCAGTGGTCTTCACCTCCTCTGTTCCTGTAAGCAGCTGTGACCCCACAACAGGCTTTGTGACCCCAGTGAGGTCCCACCGCCAGCACTCGTCCAAGGAACAAGAAGCAGGACAGAAGCAGGACAGAAGCCTCCAAGGTTCAGCAGAAGCGTGTTGATAAGGAAAGGGATAGATCTGTGATTTGGAGCACGAGGTTTAAAAATACGAGGAGGAGGAGGGGAGCCTGGAATAAAGTTTGTAATTTGGAGACAGATACAGTAGAAGTTAGCAAACTCGGGGAGAACAAAAGAGTCTTGTGAAGGCTCTGCTTGAAAGCACAATAGCTGATATCGGCTAGAGATTAGAACGCAGGGAACAGAACAGTGCAAGGTGTAGAAAAGTAACATTTTAGCATCCTGCTGCTAGCACAAAGGTAACCTAGAAATTCATCTTGGCAGAGAAGTAATGCGCAGGCGTAATGATTTTGCGGATACGCCCCTGCTTAGGTAATAGCTCATCTGCATGAACACGCAACGCCTGTAGAGGGGGGAGGAACATGTCTAGGAGTGGTATGGGCCAGGCGGACAGAAAGTTTTGTAACTTCTTAGTAGCCAGCCAACGGAAGAGGGAAGTCCGGCCGGAGTAGGGCTGGACAATTAAGTTGTAATTATGTATTGTTCGGGGAGGTGGTTTTACCCCTCCCTTTGCTGCATTAAATGCAATCTCATTCACTCTCTGTGTATTGTTTTGGGGTGCTGAGTGTTTAACCGGGGGGGGGGTAGGCATTCGCCTTTAAAGCACCAGTCTGTTCGGTGGGAGCAGACATTCTGGGAGGGTCAGGGGGCCCCTAGTCCATTCAGGGGGGATGGACAGTGTGCCTTTGTCTGACCAGTGGGGCCAGGCATCCCCTTTGGAAGCACTGAGGCTTGGCCGGGGGGGGGGAGGCACTCTGAACAATTGGGCACCCCGGTGGTGGGCCCCCTGGGGGGTCCGGCACCAGGTGGGTCAGGGGGACCCGCTATCTCTAACCATAAAGAAAGCCTTTTCTCCAGCACCGGTCTCCAGACTGGGGGTTGGGGGACTCTAGGGAGGCCTTGGAGGGCAATGAGCAGAAGACAAGGGGAAGTGGGGGGCAGGAACAAGCTGCAGAGGTAGTCGGGGGTCTAGAGAAGCAAGCTGGCCCAAGCTGTAGAGGAAAGGAAACCTGTAGGGCAGAAGAGGCAAGCAGGGGGGGCAGGAACAAGCCGCAGAGGAGAGGACGCGCTGGTGCAAGTGGGAGCTACACACGAGAAGGGGTGCATTTTGCAAGCTTGTGTAAAGATAGGGAGATACACGTTTGAGCATCCTTTTTTCTGGGTTTGTTTCCATTAATGACAGGGTGTGAAGGGTGGGTGGGTCACATCACTAAGCCCCTTAAGCCTTCCCAATTGTCTCTTCTCCATGCAAAACATACCAAGTTCCCTCCCCCTGTCCTTGCAGGGCTTGTTCTCCAGGCCTCTGGTCATTCTTGCCGCTCTTCTGGGAACCTCTTCGGTTTGGCTCTGTGTCACATCTAGCGATGCAGCTGTTGCGTTCAGGTGTGGCAAACTCCAAAACACATCGCCTGATTAATTCCAAAAGTCACCGCTGGCGTCATGGTTCTGATTGCCTCTGAGCATCTATAATTGAGCTACTTAGTGAAATTAAGTCGATGTCTTGCAAGACAATGTGTGAAGCAAGCGAGGCACCACTTCTCACCCCCACCCTTTTTGATTAGAGGGAAGCCAAAATTAAACCTAAATTTTTCAGGTTTCTTTTTTTATGACTCAGGCATTGAGCTTGAAGTGCAGGTTTTGTGTTCCTCTCTGTGTGAAACTTGTGGCAGGGGCACAGGAGTGCATTAATCTCCCGAACTGCCATCTTTCTCTCTCCGCTTTTTACCAAGTGACTTGATTAGTTTTATGAATCGAGGTTTGGTACCTGGTCATTGTGGGACTTTTTCAGACCTAGCCGAGTGGAGATTGGGCCCTTTCAATCCCTTTCAAGGACAGCTCTGCTGTGGGAAAATGGTTGATCTTCTACTTCAAGGGCCCCTCTGGGCAATCAGTCACAAAACCAACACAGAACAAGAGGTAGAAAAATGCACACAAGAAGGCACAGACATAACCAGGGTGGAGCCTGAGGGGCCCCTGCCCCAGGGCGATACACCAAGTGGGGGCACAATTTTCCTGCAGACCCACTTTAAGAATGTTAAAAAGTAAAGAAAAAAGCCCCAAAGAGCTTCCCCTCCTGTTGCACAGCAAAAGCGCTGAATGTGGGGTGCTCTCCATGCAGTTTTCTGAGGTCCCTGCTGCCTCTTCCAGGTTGCATGGAGACCACTTCCTTTGCCCAGGGGTGCCACATATACTTTCTTGCCCCAGACACTTTTTTGTCTAATTACAATTCTGGCAGAGACACAGATTGGGTAAAAGGGAGGGTGACACACTGCAGGATCCTGGGCAGGATTGCACCACCAGAACAAAAACGGGAGCATTTCCATCCAGGAGACACTTGCTGGGGCCCAGACCAAGTCTGTGTCACTTTGTTCCTACCCTTGATTCCTGTGCTGAGAGCCAGTGGGCCTCTAAAAAGGATGCGTTGTATATGACCCAGTATGTCCAAGTGGGTCAGGGATTTCCAATGTTTCTCAAACTGTGGGCCAGGGCTGCACCCCACTACAGGTGGGGGTGGACTAGATGACCTTATGACTCCCTTCCAACTCTAGGATTCTATGTCTCCCAGCAACCTTTACTTGCATCATCTGTACAACACTCACATACCAGGAGGTCTTTTCCATTCACAGGCTTCCTTCCCACCCCACTGTCCTTTCCCCAGTGCCCTCATCTTCTTTTGCCCCCCCCCCCCAAGCAATGTGGTCCGGAGAGAGAGAAAATGCGAAGAGAACGGTGCTTCTGCCTGACCTGATTGAAGTGATGGACCATTATTGGAAAAGGCAACATAGTAAAAACTCTTAAGAGGAAACTCTTAATGAAGCAAGCCTCTTTAAAAAAATGCAGGCTCAAAAACTCAGAGCACCTTGCAGATGGAGAAGCCGGCATGAAAAGGGTTTGGTTTCCCCCACCCTCCTCCTACAAAACCGGAGATCAAAGGAAGAAGCTCTATTTAAAGTAATTTAATTAGAGCGCTAGGCGGAAACCAAAGGCTGCAAAGAGACCAGCATATGTTTCAGGAGCGCTCGCCTGGAAGCCAGACGATGTTTGGGGGATGCAATGATCGATCTTTGCAAAATTGTGATCAAAATGAGGACCGCGCTGGGGAACGTTCCTTGTGAGCGTTTGGGGTTCATCAGCCTAGAAAAAAGGTGTGTTTGGGGGGTTTAAATGATAGATTCGTTTAAAAAATATGCAGGGGATGGATAGAGTGGCCGTTTCCCTCTCACACCCACCCACTGAAATTGAGTGTCCGTAGTACAGAAGCATGTGGTTAGTCTGTGGAACTCCTTGCAACAGGATGTGATTATGGCATCTGGCTTGCATGCTGTGAAACATCCAGATTGGACAGATTTCTGGAGGAAAAGTCCCTCACAGGCTACAAGCAGTGATGTACTGTATATACGCAGCCTCCTGGTTTTAGAAGTAGGCTTCTTCAGAACACGAGGTGCAAAGGAGTGGCAACAGGATATAGGGAACTTGTGGTCCACTGTGTCCCCTGAGGCATCTGGTGGGCCACTGTGAGATGCAGGAAGCTGGACTAGAAGGGGCTTTGCCTCAAGGTCAGACTTCCGGAACTCCAAAATGGACCACTGGTTGTTCAAATTTGCCAATCAACACACAGATGCTGCCCCTAACTAAAATTTGGACAGTCTCTATCAGCCACATCAAATGACCTGAAAGATCTCAATGTTCAGTTCAGTGCTTTTGAGCATTCAAAGCAGTCCGTGCATCCTTTCTGGCTGTGGACGTAATGACAAGGCGGTCAGTGAGTATCGTTAACCCCACTTCTCAGATGGGGCAGGCTGAGGCTGTGGGAAGTGACTCAACTAAGGCTACCTTGGGAGTGTGTGTCAGAAGTCAGATGAAAACCAGCCCCCTCACTCCAGGGAAGCTTCCAAGCATTAGGGGGCTCTTGGCAAAGGCATCTGTGGGCCCAGTCCTATGTACACCTTCCCTGTACCAGAGCAGAGCCTCATGGCCAAGTCCCACTAAGGCTACCCAAAACCACTAAGGTTTAAGAATGCCTCATGCCAATGTTTTTCCCCTCCTGCCAATTCTGTCTGGACTTTCCTTATTAAAGCTTGTGCTCCTTTCATTACAAAAAACGTTTTAAGTGGGTTGTGATATAAGTATAAATATAAGAACATAAGAACATAAGAAGAGCCCCGCTGGATCAGGCCAAAGGCCCATCTAGTCCAGCTTCCTGTATCTCACAGCAGCCCCACTAGGTGCCCCAGGGAGGCACGAGACAACAAGATGCTTGGATCCTGTGGCCACTCCCTTGCACCCGGTACCAGTAGCCCTCCACCTTTGTAAGGAGGTTGCACAATCCTTCATTGCCTATAGCCCACGATGGACTTTTCTTCCAGAAATCCGTCCAATCCCCTCTTAAAGGCATCGAGACCAGATGCCATCACCACCTCCTGTGGCGAAGAGTTCCACAAACTAACCACCTGCTGGGTAAAAAAGTACTTCCTTTTATCTGTTTTAACTCTTATCTCCCAACCCTCAGTTTTAGCGGATGCCCCCTGGTTTTGAGAGAGGGAAAAGAACATCCCTCTGTCGACTCTATCCCTTCTGTGCATTATTTTGCATGTCTCAATCATGTCCCCTCTCAGGCACCTTTTTTCTAGACTGAAAAAGTGCCTTTTTTCTCAGGC
Organism: Lerista edwardsae; assembly: GCA_029204185.1. NCBI lineage: Eukaryota > Metazoa > Chordata > Lepidosauria > Squamata > Scincidae > Lerista > Lerista edwardsae. Next base: position 121,475 of record JAJKFI010000417.1, read on the forward strand.
GCCTTTTTTCTAGATTTTTCCCGTATAAAAGTGGGATTCAAAGTGTCCCACTCCCGAATATTGGAATGTATTTACACTTGTGTACTTAACACCTTGAACGCCAGCGTAATGAAGTGTTTTGGGAGTTCAAATCCCTGCTCAGCCCTGGACTTTGGGCCAGTCACGAGCTCTTAGCTTCACGGGGGTGTTGTGAGGACAAAAGGAGAGGAGGTTGTAAACCACCCTGAACTCACTGGAGGAAGGGAGGTATAAAAGTGTGAACAAATAAACACAATGTGAGCCAGCTCCTGTCTCTCCCTTAGGAAGGACAATTGGCCCCTAGACATCAATGCTTGCCTGAGGCAGGTGTCTTAGCTTGCCTCCTGTCAAGCCGGATACTGTTTTTTGGCTTTCAATACGGCTTCCAAGGCAGTGTTCCAGCACTCCTGCCTTAGGAGACACCTCTACGGGAGTGTCCCCCTCTTGATTATACTTGCCAGAAAGGAAACGTCAGACCCCTAAGTCAGGTCATCGATCCCCTGGCCTGGCAACTTTTCAGGCGTCGTGCCAGCCGGGAGATGCCAGAGATTGAACCCGGGGCCTACTGCATGCAAACCCCGTAGTCTGCAAGTGAGCGCCAGTCCCTTCCCTGCGTCTTGGACTGAAGGCTCCAACAGGGCCCTGCCTTTTCTGTCTCTCCCACCCACCTTCCTGGCAGCTCAGCCTCTTGTGCACGTCATGCAGGTGCGACATCTGCCCAATTTGCCATCACTTTATGGGCCAGCTGGCACTCAGGTGGCAGGATGCAGTCCATCCTCTTGCCAGTTGCCTGTCTGTCTGTCTCTCTGTCTGTCTGTCATTTGGACTTCCAGGCAACTATTTTCATGGAATCCTAGAGTTGGAAGGTCCCCCAAGGTCACCCAGCAGGAAACCCTCCTAGAGCAGGTGCCTGTCAACCCTCTGCTCGAAGACCTCCAGTGAGGGAGAATCAGCTCACACCCTTGGCAAGGTGTGAGAGCCACTACCGAACCACTGAACCAAGAAGTTATTCCTAATATCCAACCGGAAGCTCCTCGCTTGCAGTTTGCGCCTATTGGATCTAGTTCAACCAGTGGTGTCCTGCAGGGGGAACGTGGGGGAACTCAGTTCCACTAGTTAAAATTAGGGCTGACTCCGCCCACTTCACTCTCCCTCCTCCCCCCTCCCGATTCCTCTGCAAAAAGCTTTTCTTCTTGGTTGGCCGGCACTCAGAGGGTTAAAGGGAGCAACTCCGGATTCCTAGGGGGGCGAAGGCAGTGATGTCATTCAGGGGGAACGGACCAGAACGGGAATCCTAACGGGCTCCGTGGCTGGTTCCGGGTTCCCGACAAGTGCCAATCAAAAGTGAGTTCCTGTTCCTAAATCATTTGAATGACACCACTGAGTTCAACTCTCTCGTTTTCATAGCAGCAATTTCAGTGAGGCCTACTTCAGTGCAGGTCCAGAGCCCTGCAGCGAGAGCCTCCACTGTGTCCCTTTAATTGTGGGTGCAGTCCTGACCCATTTTCCAGCACCGGAGTAAGGGAACAAACGTTCCCTGACCTTGAGGAGGCCTCTGGGACCATGGCAGGATGCAGCCCAGGCCCCCTTTGCCAGTGCTGGAAAGTGGGTTTGGATGGCACCCTCAATGTCTGACGCTCCGAGAGCTCTCTGCTGAAGGTGGCAAATTCATAGCATCAAAGAATCAAGGGCCCAATCCGAGCGTGCGCTGGGGCTGACGCAGCTGTTTGGATCGGCCCTGCGGTGTTGCAAAAGGGCAGTCCGGCCCTTTTGGGCCAGTGTTTCTGGCGCAGGGTCGACACTACGTTGACCCAGAAGGGCTGCCGCGACACCCAGGTAAGGGCCATTTCTGGGCGGGGGGAAGGCAGGAGGGAGGGCAGAATGGGGCAGGGGAGGGCGCTCTGGCAGGAGGGGGGCCCGGGGAGGGGGTGGGGTTTGGGCTGCTGTGTCCCAATTTGGGCTGCTGTGGGGGGCTCCGTCTTGCATCTGCAATGTTGTGGGAACGGATCTGAGCAGCCCTATTGGATTGCAGGCCTTTGTCCCCCTGCACTAAGCTGCCGCCGCCTCCTAACTTGGGTGGGATGCAGTGCAGGCCAGCAGCCACAAATGCACATGGGTCCACCCCACAGCACAGGGCTCCTCACCTCTCCTCTGCAGGTAATCTGCAACCCCCACTGAAAGAACAGGTGCAGGACTTGTGTAGCTTAAATCCCCCCAATCAGTGGTGCCGACGACTTGATTCCAACATTGGGGGTGCCTGTAACCACGCCCCCTGATGTAGCCATGCTGATGTGGCCACGCCCCCTGACGTAGCCATGCCCACACAGCCGTAAAATGGCACCTCCAAATCTCTCGCTCGCCCTCTGCTGCTCCCACCATCTCCCACTCACCCTTTGTCGCTCCCACCATTTATATAAGAAGAGCCCTGCTGGATCAGGCCAAAGGCCCATCTAGTCCAGCTTCCTGTATCTCACAGCGGCCCACCAGGTGCCCCAGGGAGGCACAAGACCACAAGATGCCTGCATCCTGTGGCCACTCCCTTATTTCTCGCAAAGAAAACCATTAAGCCCCGGGCCAGCCCCTCATCCCCCTCCCGCTTCACAATGCCACCGACAGACTTACATGACTCACTCCATACATTCGATTTGCCAGCATGTGGAGATCCACACTTGAAAGGGAGGGAGAACATGCATGTCCTTAGGGCACCATAGCCCGAGGCTCTCTCTTGTTTACATGCGGTTTAGTTTCCTGTAACCTTTCTGGCACAAGGCACCAAAAAAAAAAAAAGCAAGTTTGTTTTTCACAGGCGAAGGTTTTTTGCAGCCTTGTGGTTGTCGTCTGCAGCATTTTGCAAAAATTGCCAGACAAGCCTTGAGGCTCTTTGCAGGAAGTGAGTGGTGCAGACTCCTGGGCTCCGTGCAGTGTCTTTCCCCACGTAGCTGCTAGATGGCGCTGCAGAGCTGCAATGGTTGTGAGATGCATCCCGGCTTTACTTCTCTATTTCTTTGTATTGTGTGTTTCTGCTTCTTGGCCCTGTGGACAACTCCAGGACCACTGGGATAGAGGCATCACTAGAGTTTGCTTCACCTGGTGCAAGAGCCCATGGCATCACCCCCATGATGGATCGCCTCCTGAAACAGACCATACAGAATAGATTACAGCCAACAGTTCTCTTACAGGAACCCAACCCTGGCAGAGAACAAGAATGTCACACTCACAGCCTAAATGCAGAAGCATCACTAGAGTTGGTGTAACCAGCTATGTTAGGACATAGTGGAGCTGGAACAGGTGCAGAAGAGAGCGATGAAAATGATTACGGGGCTGGGGCACCTCCCTTATGAAGAAAGACTGCAGCGTTTGGGGCTCTTCAGCCGAGAAAAAAGGCGCCTGAGGGGGGACATGATTGAGACATACAAAATTATGCATGGAAGGGATAGAGTCGATAGAGGGATGTTCTTTTCCCTCTCTCCAAACACCAGAACCAGGGGGCATCCGCTAAAACTGAGGGTTGGGAGAGTTAGAACAGATAAAAGGAAGTACTTTTTTACCCAGCGGGTGGTTACTCTGTGGAACTCTTTGCCACAGGAGGTGGTGATGGCATCTGGCCTAGATGCCTTTAAAAGGGGACTGGACAGATTTGAATGAATGAATAAGTTTATTACGGTCATAGACCAGTACAAACAGGACAGATTTCTGGAGGAAAAGTCCATCATGGGCTATAGGCAATGATGGATTGTGCAACCTCCTTACACTAGTAGTAGGCTACTTCAGAGTACTGGGTGCAAGGGAGTGGCAGCAGGATGCAGGCATCTTGTTGTCTCCTGCCTCCCTGGGGCACCTGGTGGGCCGCTGTGAGATACAGGAAGCTGGACTAGATGGGCCTTTGGCCTGATCCAGCGGGGCTCTTCTTATGTTCTTATGTTCTAACCCCCATTCACTTTATTTATTGTAATAATAGATAACAGTGCAGGTCACCCAACAAATCAGAAACTAACAAAAACCCACAAAAAACCAGTGGCCAAAGATGACACTCACACAATAGAATAAGAGTTCTGGTATGAGCTCTGATACATAGAAATGGGAACCGTCTCTTTCTAACATCTCATTGGTTCCCTGCTGTGTCATAACACCACATTGGCTTTCAGAACAATTAGACTAATTGTCCAATGAGACTGGCAGAGTCTACGGTAGTCTCCTCTAGTCAAATACACACAACACATTGCAATTGACCCCTCACACCACACTAAGAGGCACTTTTCCAAGTGGTGCTCCTCTTATATTTAGCAGAGGGAGAGTAACTGTCCCTCTTCACCCCTGCACAGTGTCTTGTCTAGTGGCTGTTGCTGGGGGTGATTTTTTAAGATTGTGAGCCCTTCGGGACAGGGAACCAGGTAGCATTATTATTACTATTATTTGTCTGTAAACCGCTTTGTGAACGTTGTGTTGAAGAGCGGTATATAAATACTGATTGATTGATTGATTGATTGACAGTGCAGGTTTTATAAAGAGCAACAATTTTAATTGTCTTCTGAACTTTCTAAGACTCAAAGGTAATTGACACAATTTTATCTTACAGTATGCTTTGGATCCCTTTGGTCTGTTAACTCGCGCGCACTTTTTAAGCGCATATTCAGAGCAGTGTTCCTCAACCTTGGCATCAGTCGTGGGGTTGTGGGAATGAGAAAGGTTGAAGACCCCTGGACTAGAGCACCACTAGGCAAAGGGGGAGGCATCTGATGTACCCCCTCAGGCCCACGAGGTATTTCCCAGTCCTGCTCAGGTGTGCTAAATTAGCTTTCACTAGTGCTTCAAGGTAACTGTTTCTGCTCTCTCTCATTAGAATATTTGGTTACTGTGAATGGTGTTGGGAGGGAGTAACAGGGGCGGGGAGTGAGTTGCTAGGCAATGGGTATATAGGGCCTGAGGAAGGGGGACCAGACCAAAGGTTTATGGGGGTTATAGCATGAAAAGTCAAAGATCACTGATCTAGGGTGCAATCCTAACCTGGAGTTAGGCCGGCACAGTTAGGCCAGCAAAGTTTGGCTAACACAAGGACCATCATAATGTGAGTTTGGACAACTCTCAGAGTCAGAGAGGATGGCCCCCATCTGTGTGCTGGCCTCTCAGACTCCAAGAGTGGTCCAACAGAGGTGGATCTAAGGGGGGGGCAAATCTGTAAGTTTTGCTAGAAGCCTTACCCTGTCATGTAAATCCCTCCTCTCCCTTGCTGCTGTAGCCAGTAAGCAACGCCAAGATGTTGCTGTTCCCTGTGAGGATTGGCTAGAACGGTGCAGGAGAGGAGTGATTTCCTCTGCAAGGTAAGGCTTCTTGCAAAACTTACAGATTTGCCCCCCCCCTTAGATCCACCTCTGTGGTCCAAACACATATTATGCCAGCCAAACTTTGTGCCAGCCAAATTTTGCTGACCTAACTGTGCCAGCCTAACTCCAGGTTAGGATTGCGCCCCTAAAGTCAAAAATAAATGTTATTTCTAACATTTAAGAATTTCTAAGATTCTATGGACCTTGGCTGTGAACATGGGGTCCTGCAAAACATGTTTTAAATTGGGCCCTGCAGCTCTTAAGGCCAGCCTTAGATACAACAACTAATTTCTGCAAGAAAAGAGGGTCATGCACAAAAGGCATTTTTATCCAGATGTGCCTTCATCAAACAGCCATTGTAGTCGAGTGCAGAGCAGTCTTCCAGAGAAGCCTCACATCTGCAAATGAATAGCTGGCACCAGAGAAATGGGAAGGCACAACAGCTCTGGATAGCCCGGAGTGGGTGAGCATTTGGGACGCCAGCCCAGCGCTGCCATAATACGCCGGCCGTGGCGCGGCTTCCATCTGGAGGCATTCGGAACACAAACACAATAATGCCGGAATCATAGAGCTGCAATCTTTAAATTATATTCCAAAAAGATGCTCAGAGCATATATCATTGAATTATAAAGAGATTTGGCAGCTTTATTGATGATGTTGAATCTGCCTGACAGATGCATTTACACCAGATAAGCATTCGAGAAGCCGGTGTAATTGCTTATTAGTCTAGTCGTGAGGCAAAACAGCAGATTGGAATGAATAGGCACGCTCCTGAACACAGAATTGTGCTGCCGCGGTTTTTTTAGCGCCCCGTCTCCAAGCTCACCATCTGCTAAGCATCTGGGATTTCCAAAAAAGTCAAGCTCTGCACCATGCACAGGTGGGGATTGGGGATGACACAAAGACAAAAGAAGGAGGAGGAAAGAGTTGCGCAGATCAGCAGAGGCTGAAGCATGCTCAACTGTCGTTCTGTGGCGGAAGAACTGCATGCAAAGACAATGTGCCTGGAGGCCCAAATGGACGCCAAGCTTAGTGGTTAACCGCAGTCCGCTAGTTCCTTCCTTTTCCCATCGCCCTCTCTCCTATTTCTCAAACTGTGGGCTGGGACCCGATTTCTGGCATGTTCCACAGAGCCAGAGCTGTAATGCTCTACCCCAGCACTTGGGGCAGTGACGTCACGATTCTGCCCATCTACGCCCCCAGGGCAGTGACATCACAGGCTCTCCCCGAGGAGGGGCGGCCTGTGCCTCCTTCCTCAGGGGGAACCTGGAGGAGACTGCTTATGTGCTCCACATGCAAAAGCAGTCTCCCCCAGCATTTCCCCGGAGGAGGGGGCATGTGCGAACTCACTGGTGCCTCCTCCTTTGGGAAAGGGGAAGGTTGCTTGCATGCTCCAAGCATGAAAGCAGTCTCCCCCGGCATCTCCCAGAGGAGGGTGTGCACGTGATCGCCAGCACCTCCTCCTTCGGGGACAGCCCAAAGGTGGCTGCCTTCCTGCCACTTGCGGTGTGAAGGCAGTCACATCTGTAATGAGGATGGAGCCTGGAGCCAATCCTGTGCCCCCATTACCCCAGCACCTGGAGCAGGTGCCCCTCAGGCTCCACCCGTGTTTCGGTACTGCACAGAGCCTCCAATGAAAACACAGGTGATGGAAAGATCGCCTGTGCCTCCAGATGCCAGATCACTAATTGCCCCAAGCCCTCAGTCGGCCAACTGCCCTGAAAATTTTTTAAACTTTAAACTTTAAACGTTTTTAAACTTTATTGTTATGTTTTAATTTTGCTTTATTATATTGTTTTAATATTCTTTTATATTGTTTTTTAATGTTAAATTTTATATTTTTATGTAATGCCGCCTTGAGTGCCTTCAGGCATAAAGGCGGGGTAAAAATCTAATAAATAAATAAATAAATAAATAAATAAATAAATAAATAAATAAATAAATAAA